>NW_025906746.1:0-21368 GCF_018835915.1 Vigna umbellata
CTTGACACTGTCTTATTGTAAATCATCAAACTCTTGTTTTTTCAAAAAATAGCAAAAAAGGTGATAAAAAATGATAATCGAAAAAAGTTTGCAGTGTCAGATTATTCCGAGGTCAAATGTTGAAATCAAAAAATAACAATTTGAACGTTTTTTGTCGAGACTTTGTGACGATGTTGCTTGAAAACTTCACCATTTACCTTTTCCAAAATTAAAGGATTTCCTTCAAAAAACACTATCACTGCCCTCACTAACAAATGAACCCTTTAACTATGGGTGCAGATTGGTCTGACCAAAATTACTCCGCTTGGCTATTTGGGTGATCCCTGAATCCATTGAGACAAACAAAAGAACTTCAAAAAGAGAATAAGCCCACTGATTGAAAACCCGTAAAGGGCAGTCTAGAAAGGAAAAAGAAAGGAAAAAGGAATCATGTTGAGGTCAGTCTAGTCGTAGAATTAATCTTTTGAAAATAAAGGCAATCAGAATTTGAATGATGTGTGGCCATCTTTCTTTATCCAAAAAGAAAAACTATAACCACTGTTCACCCCGTTTCGAGCCAAAAATAAATTCTTTTTCTAAGAATTTAGTTCCCAACGTGGGTATTCATCAGTATGGGTCAACTCGAGAACAGACGAAGATCACTGACTGATCAACAGGAGGAGAATCCTTCAAAAGGGTAAACAAAAAAAAAATAACAAAACAAAACAAAAATAAAAATCACAAGTGGTGATAAACGAGGGTGAAGAAGAAAACAAAGTTCAAGAAAAAAGAGAGTGTCAAAGATCAAATTAATTGACAACAAGGGCCAGATGATACCCTTGTTTCCAAAAAATAACGACAGCTGTCTAGTTTGTCGCCTGTTGGCCTCTAAACCCTTTCTTTCGATTACGTTTCTAGATCCTAGCCACATACAAGCCTAATAAAAGTCCACGCAGATTGGATAATGTTTGCTCACATTTTCATAAAGCTTAATTTTGCGATATAAGACGAAATGACTTCTAATGTGTCCAAAAAAGGAAAAGAAAAAGTTGAAAATGAAAAAAATTGAAAATAAATGAATAAAAAAAACTAATGTCTCAAGAAGAGGGGATCTCCCTACCACTGGTCAGAAGCGTTACAAAGAAAATCAAACCAATTTGTGCCATCCTTTTAGCCGATCCTTTCATGCCCACTACCTCTCCCAAACAGAACCCCATGCAAAACAAAAGAAACAACAACAACAAAAACTGGGGCAACTTGGTGGATCTACACCACAAGTCTTTTCCTTGAATTCATCAGCCCATAATCTCAAGACTAGGGCAGCTTTGCGAATCTTACTTGAATTTCCACCCGAATATCATGGATCATCATCATACTGATGACAAACCAAACCGGGGCAACTTTGGGATATCCCATTTCCACTTGACATTTCACATATCACATCTCCGGCGAGGAGTGTATGAGGAATTGATGTGCCCACGTGGTTGTCTTAGTCTTCTCCAAACCATCCTAAACATCTGTCATTTTTCTCACTTGCCAGTAAATTCAAGCATGTGCGTGTTGATGTCTCGGAAGAAAAAGTCAAAATGTAATAATCTCAAAGTCAGATCTCGGATGTATGACATTCCTCGCTTTTCAAATCATTGAAAACAATGACCAGTTGATGATTGCAAGTAAGACAAGTTGACATCAAGCAAAAAAAATAACATTAAGATTTTCTCTTTCAGGCCATATTGTTTCATGTCGATCAAACTTTTTCTCTCATATTAGGGTCTTGACATCCTAATCCCGCATCAAGATTTTAATACTTATAATGAAGGGGTTTCAGCTCGCCTTGATGTCTTTTCAAAAATCAGATTTCTGTCAAAATTACAAAACATTTCACAAATTACAAGTTTCAAGAATTTCAAGATTTGAAAAGCCTAGTTCTACATTGCCCCCCCCAAGCCCAGTTTCCACACTGGCCCCAAAACCCAGTTTCCACACTGGACCCTAGAGCCCAGTTTCTACACTGGCCCCCAAAGCCCAGTTTCTACACTGGTCCCCAAAGCCCAGCTCGCCTGGCCTCCAAAACCCAGCTCGCCTGGCCTCCAAAGCCCAGTTTCTACACTAGCCCACCAAGCCCAGCTCGCCTGGCCCCTAAAGCCCAATTTCACATTGGCCCCCAAAGCCCAGTCTCCACTGGCCCCCAAGCCCAGTTTACACACTGGCAAAAGCCCAGTTTCAACACTAGCCCCAAAGCCCAGTTTCAACACTAGCCCCAAAGGCCAGTTTCAACACTGGCCCCAAAGCCAGTTTCTACACTGGCCCCAACCAGTCTCCACTGGCCCCCAAGCCCAGTTTACACACTGGCCCAAAAGCCCCAACTTTAACATTGCCCCAAAGCCCAGTTTCAACACTAGCCCCAAAGCCCAGTCTCCACTGGCCCCCAAGCCCAGTTACACACTGGTCCAAAAGCCCAATTTTACATTGGCCCCAAAGCCCAGTTTCTACACTGGCCCCAAGCCCAATTGACACACGGTCCAAAAGTCCAATTTTAAAAATTGGCCCCAAAGCCCAGTTTCTACACTGGCCCAAAGCCCAGTCTCCACTGGCCCCCAAGCCCAGTTTACACACTGGCCTAAAAGCCCAATTTTACATTGGCCCCAAAGCCCAGGTTCAACACTGGCCCCAAAGCCCAGTTTCTACACTGGCCTCCAAGCCCAGTTTCACAATGGCCCCCAAAGTCCAGTTTCTACACTGGCCCCCAAGCCCAGTTTCCACACTGGCCCCAAAGCCCAGTTTCGCGCTGGCCCCAAAGCCCAGTTTCAACACTGGCCCCAAAGCCCAATGTTCCACACTGGCCCTAAAGGCCAGTTTCTAACATGGCCCACAAAGCCTGGTTTACACTGGCCCCAAAGCCAGGTTTACTTGGATTCTGCGCTCAAGTTTTTCTTTTCGTTTCTGTCCTCTCCTAGGAAATAGTCGAACTTTTCTATAACTCACCTTTTTCTTGAATTTGCTTTGTACTAATTCTCTTTCTTTTTGCCTCCTTTGAAACCCAGACGAAATTAGTGTTTCTATCTTTACTTAGCTTTTACTTTGATAATATGGAAATTTTAAATTTTCATATTATCTAGTAATATCTAAGTAAAGAGGGGCAGCTGTCAACCCCCAATTTCGTTCGGGTGACTAAATAACATGTTTCGTACTTTTTGCTTTATTTTATTTTATCTCATTTTATATCTTTTCATCATTTTGTTTCGTTTTGTATATTTAATTTAATTCTAATGTTATTTTATTTATTTGTTTTATTTTATTTTATTTTTATTTTATATGTTATTATTTAGAGTTATTTCGTTTTATTGAGACTGTATAAGTTTTATTTTATATGTATATATGTTTTTTAGTTAAACGCTAACTAACAAAAAAAAATCTAAGAAAAAAGAAAAAAAATATAATGGTCAACTAAGCTTTTAGGAATAGCAGAGTTGTGTTTCTCCCCATTTTGAGGCTGAAAGCACGAATTAAGCTTTCTCCATGCTTAACGTACTGCAACAACGTGCACGGTACGCTTACAGGGTGCAAGCCGCTTTTACAGTGTACAAGCCAAAAGGTTACAGACCAAATTACATCAAAGGAGAAATCACGTCTGAATAAGGATGGCTTTGACCAGCAAGGAACGTGAGAAAAGAGGAAAGACAATTTGAAATCCCAAGTCAGAGGCTTCTTGCTCCCCAGGAATCTGTCCAAGCTTTGAGGAAAAAGGAGGAATCATTTTGAAAGAAAGGACCATTCGGTTTGGATTTTTCTTCCATCCCACTGAGAGAGCCTGTCTACACAACGTTTGACTCTTCCTCACCTCCACCTTCAACCATAATCCACTCTGGTTACCACAACAAAAAGACAAACTCTTAGACTCCTTGAACTCCAACACCAAGCCCTTTCACCTTTGTCACAACATCCATCATTCACTTAAAGGAAAAAAAAAACAAGAGAAAGCCGCAAGGAAGGGGATTCCATCCTAAGCACGAGGCAAACAACAGAGAAAGGAGCTCCAACAGGTAAGCAAGCTGCATCTCATTCACAGTCGTTGCTTAGAATAGCTTTATGCTCTGCTTGTGTGTGATTGTTTGCCTGAATATTCCAAACCGTGTATGTATATATCATGGTCATCTTCTCTTCTCCACTCTGTTCGACACCTGAAACACACAAAATAAACCATTTAATCATCTTCCGACCTCTACAGTTCTCTCCATTCCCTCACCCAATTCAATGCTAGGTTGAGAAACAAACTTACCACTGCCATTGACAGTGAGGTTCTACGCCTGTTTCATACACCCAACCCATCGCATAAAATCCCAATTCCATTCATCTGCAAGAACGAAAATCTAACCCCAGCCACTCCTTGATTACAACAACCACAAGCCAAAATAAAATTAGGAAATTGAACCTCTGCCTCAATTTATTTCCAAACCCCCAAACGTTGTCTCGGTAAGCCTCTTTGACAACAGTCGCCACCTACAAAGAAGGAGAGAGGACGTTGACTTGGTGACCGGAGGCAGCCTTGGCGATAACCGACGGTGCTAGTGGAGCCCTGGCCGGCGCGGTGGCTGAGCTCGCCCAAGAGGCGTTTCACGAAGGAGAGTTTCTCCCTTGCGTGCGAAGAAGAGAACGAGGTGGCCCTGGTTTGGTGGCAACGACCACGGCCCGTGACGGTCTCGGTGGCGGCAGTTTATGCCTCTGCGGTGGCGGCGACTATGGCAGGAGACGGAGGAGAACTTCCCGCGCGCGAAGAGGAGAAGGGGAGCTGGAGCGACCACCGGCGATGGGCTCGACAGTGGCACGGCTGAGCAGGCGACGGATTGACGGGGACCCACGGTGGTCGGTCTGGCAGACGCGGCGGTGTGCGGAGATGACGCCCCTCGTCGGGTTTTCTTGGCTGGGAGATGAGAGGTTTGATTGTGTTTGTGTGAGATGGAAGAATGAAAATGGAAGAATGAAGAGAAGGGAAATGAACCCCTAATGTGCTGAAGAGATTTTGGGCCAAGTAAAAAAATAAAACAAAAAAAAAACTTTTTCTGCACCCCCTTTGTTTCATGCTTTGCACCCTTTTCATTTGGGCTTAAGCCTTTATGCAAACAAAAATAAAAAAAGAGAGAACTGGACCTGACCAGCGAATACTCATGCACCTCCCGCTTTTCACCCGCGCACCCACATACACCCCGGGCTAGTGCTGGGCCAAGCCCAAGAATAATTTTCTCCCGCAGCCCCTGTTTCTCACTTCAACACCCCCTTTCAGCTTGGGTTTTGGCCCAGTGCATCTACAAAAGAAAAAAAAATAGTTTAGACACCCCAGTTTCTTATTTAGGCACCCCTACTATTTATTTTATTTTTATTACTTATTTATTTGCTTTTCTTTATTTATTTTATTTTGTTACCGTATTTATCTTTTCTATTTTTTTGTATTTTAATTTTTGATTGTTGTTATTGTTTTTATTGTTTTTATCTTATTTTATTTATTTATTCTAAATATCTATTTATTTTAAAACGCATATTTAATAATACATAAAAAATAAAATATTTATGTATATATATACAAAATTTACAAAAATATTTTAAAGGTTTAGGCACATGTGTGATCGCATCGTCCTTGTGCTAAAACCTTTTCTTCTTCTTTTCTAAAAACAAATAATAACAAAATATTTTAAAGGTTTAGGCACATGTGTGATCGCACGCATCGTCCTTGTGCTAAAACCTCTTCTTCTTCTCTTCTAAAAAAATACGAATACAAAAATATTTTAAAAGGTTTAGGCACATGTGTGATCGCACGCATCGTCCTTGTGCTAAAACCTTGTCTTCTTCTTTTCTCAAATAATAACAAAAATATTTTAAAAGATTTAGGCACATGTGTGATCGCGCGCATCGTCCTTGTGCTAAAATCTTTTCTTCTTCTTTTCTCAAATAATAATAAAAATATTTTAAAGGTTTAGGCACATGTGTGATCGCACGCATCGTCCTTGTGCTAAAAACCTTTTCTCTTTCTTAAATAAAAAAATTATAAAAATATGTTTTAAAAGGTTAAGCGCATGTGTGATTGCTCGCATCGTCCTTGTGCTAAAAACCTGTTCACATTCTTTTTCTAAAAAAAAATATAAAACCTTCAAAAACTAAAAACATCAACACTTTCAAGCAAACAAACAGTCTTTCGCCAGAACTACGTGATCCTTGATTCTCCATCAAAATTGGAGATACGTAGGAGCAAGGCTAGTCTTTGTCAGGTTCACTTCCCAAAAATCCAAAATCATTTCAAAACAAATTTTCCAACAATTTCCAAACAAACTTCTCAAACAGTTTCAAAAGAACTACGTAACCCTGATTTCTCATGAGAATACATAGGAGCAAGGTCAATCCTTGTCGGGCCCAAAAAACTAAAAAAATATATTTTGTTTATTTATAATTTTATTTTAGGGGATAGTTAAACATTTTGAAAACCACATCATATTCGTGCATTTAGTTAAAGGTACTGCCTTAAGGCAGGCGTTGTAGGGTGTTAATACCTTCCCTACACGTAACCGACTCCCGAACCTAGAATCTGGTTCTTGTAGACCATGCCTTATCCTTTTTATGGTTTTTCCGTAGTTTTCCAGAATAAACTATGGTGGCGACTCCAAATCTCTTTTTCTAAACTCGTTCCTTTTTTTGGATCGTCGTCCCGTCGCGATTCAGGTTGCGACATTCCCAAAAGTGTAGGGAATAGTGAAACTTCCCGAATCTTTAACTTTTGGAGTGAGTTCCTTCTGCAAGATCACACTACAATTTCCTTGTACCTCAATTGTTTCCTCCTATAGATATTTTTTTCTCTTCAGGAGTTTCTTCAAAAATTTAGCATATTCAGGAATTTGTTGCAATGCTTCAGTCACAGGAATTTTAATCTCCAATTTCTTGAAGATTTCTTCAAAACACCCTAATTGCCTCTCTTTTTCTTGAACATTCCTTAGGGTAAGGAAGAATTTTTTTCTCAATTTTTTTCTTTTCTCTCTCAACCTCTTCTTTTTCTTTTATCTCTTCTTCCACACTCTTCTCTTTCTATTTTCTCTCAACTTCACTTTTTTTTCTCTTCTTTTTATTCTCTCTCTTTTAATTAAACTTTTTCTTTTCTCTCTACTTCTCTCTCTTTTTCCCTCTCATTACTCATGCTCACAATAACCTTGCACTATTCCTAAGTGTTAACTTCAGTATTAGCCCCAAAACCTATGTTAGGTATTTCCTCCAACTTCTTGGCCGGTTGACCAACCTATATCTCTAGATTCCTTATAGTAGCTTCAATGCTTTTCTGGTTGGAGATAGTTACTTGCATGAACTATTGAAGGGTTTCTTCAAGTTTTATAGTTTTGTTAGTTAGAGAGGGTTGTTGTTGCCACTGTTGTTGTTGTGGTGGTGGTCTATTGAATTGTCTGGTAGCTTCCCAAATTGACCTTGTCCCATGCTTGGATGAGGTTTCCATCCTTGATTATAATTGTTGGGACGAAATTGGTTACCCATGTAGTTAACTTCTTCATTGATATTCTCGGTCATTGCACATTGACCATTAACATGATCACCACCACATAATTCACAAAGTTGTTTCTGAACCTATGAAACATTATGGAACTCCTTTGGCAACAGAGAAAGTTTCTTTGTCAAAGTCTCCAATTGTTGAGTAATAATCTTGCTTTGTGCAAGCAAAGCATCATGAGATTGTAACTATAGGACTCCCTTATGTTGAGGTGGAGCTCCTCTTTCACTATGCATCTCATTGTCATTGGTAGCCATGTTGTCAATCAATTTATAGGATTCCTCTGGAGTCTTGCACTTGATATTGCCTCTAGCTGAGGCATCTAGCATCAATTTTTTTTGTGAGCCAAGACCTCCAAGGAAAAGAATGACTACCGTCGCTTCATCAAAACCATGGGTAGACGTCTTTCTTAGCAAGCTTTTGTATTTGTCCCATGCTTGTCCTAACGTCTCCTCTATGCCTTGCTTAAAAGAAGAAATTTCCTGTTTGCCTTTGTTGATCTTTGATTGTGGAAAGTATTTGCTTGAAAGAAGAAAGTTCCACTACTTGTTAAAGATGATATTGTACATGAAGTTATTGAGGAATAACAAATCAATATTGGAGAACTTGTTGAGCTACTAGTTGAATAACAAGTTTTTCATCAAGATAATTAAGCAACATTAAGAAGGTCCATAAGAATTTGAAGATAAGCAATTTTTAGTAATAATAAAGTGCATTTACAAGAATTAGATTCCAATATTATTGGAGATAAAAATGATCCCGAATTGTCCTCACGAGCCATGAGTTATAAAATAAAATTTAAAGCATGATGCTATGAATGTTGAGATCGATTTAATGGCGTTTAATCAAGCCTAAGATCTTGTTGATTTACCTAACGATGTGATTTTCAGATAATATACATAGGTTTATATATATATATATATATATATATATATATATATATATATATATAATGTTTTGTGTTTTGAATGATCAAAATTTGTTTATTTTATTGTGTCATTAAAGAAGTTTTAGAAAGTGAGAATTTGAAATTATAAGCACTTACGAAAGTAACATTGACTAACTTAAGGTTTTTTTATCAATAATAAAAAATATATTAAGAGGGTAAATATGGTGTTCCATCCAAAAGGTTTATATACATAAGAAAACATAAATAATAGGCACAACAATATAACTTATACTCTCTTAATCACAAAAAACATGTTAATACATAAGCAAGCTTATAGTATATCAAAATTACAACATTGGATTATATGTTTTTGTTGACAATCATATAAATGCAAATGAAGTGGTTCAAAGAAATATCTCAGATCCCATGGGTTTCTTACCAGGAGGAAGAGGTACAAGTTCACAAGTGCCACTATTGTCAAGTGCCTGCATTTCATCAATCATGGCTTGTCGCCATCCAAGGTGATCAAGTGCCTCACGAACATTATTAGGAACTTTGATGTTAGAAAGGGAGGAAACAAATGAGAAATATGTAGGACACAAACGATGGTAACTTAAAAAATTATATACAGGATAAGGATTACGAGTAGATCGAATAACTTTTCGAAGAGAAATAGGCCAAGCCTGATTGAAGTCAAGAGAGGACGAGGAGGATGAAGGATCCATGGTCTGGGAATCTGATGGAGAAGGAGCTGAGTCTCGAGGATCTTCAGGCAAGGAGGAAGGTGGTTGAACAATATCTTGTGCATTTTAAGTTTGAGCTGAAGATGGAGAAGCGGGATTGACCAAGGGATCACATGATGGTATAGGAAGTATCTCTTGAACAGATGAACGATCCTTCTTGGAAGATAAGAAGAAAGGTGTATCCTCAAAAAAGGTGACATTAGAAGACATATAATACCTTCTTGTGGAGGGAGAATAACATCTATATTCTTTCTGAATGCGAGAATATCCCAAAAAGACACATTTAATAGACTTGGGAGAAAGTTTATCAAGACCTGGGGAGACATTATGAAAAAAACAAGTGCTCCTAAAAAAACGTGGAGCGACATGGTAAAGAGGATCATTTGGAAAAATTACGTAGTGAGGAACTTTATTGTCAAGAGATGAATAAGGCATCCTATTGATCAAAAAACAAGCAGTAAGGATTGCATGCCCCCAATGATGAACAGGAACATTAGTATTTATCATCAGGGAACGTGTTGTTTCAATGAGATGTCTATTCTTTCTCTCAGCTATGCCATTTTGTTGTGGAGTGTGAGGACATGTTGACTGATGTAAAATTCCTTTGGAAGATAACAATGAAGAAAATGCAGCAGAAAAATATTCCTTAGCATTATCACTTTTGAGAATTTTAATTGTCTTTCCAAATTGATTCTTAATTTCATTAACCAAGGACATAAAAATGACTAAAAGTTCAGATCTCTCTTTCATAAGATAAACCCATGTACACCGAGAAAATTCATCAATGAAGGTTACAAAATAGTTAAAACCAAAGGAAGTAACTCAACTCGGTCCCCAAATATCAGAATTTAAGTTTAATGAAGGAGAAAAGGACACTTTGCCACTTCCTTGAGATGTCAATTTGGATCCATTGGCAATAGTAACCAACTGAAGAACTTTTTGAGGGGTAATGGAGGAAAATAAACGAGTGTTACCAGACAAATGGTTTGAGGCACCCGAGTCAAGAATCCATGAACCTTGACATTCCACAGATTGTGAGATGCATACAGTTGACACACTTGGCATAGAAGGAAACTGACAAAGGCCGATGGATTTGAGATTCTTGATTCTGAATTATCAAATTTGTAAGGATGCACAGTTTGATCTGGAAAACTATGTAATGAATAACATCTTTTCTGTGTATGACCAAATTTCTTACAGTATGAGCATTACACATACCCACTTCGACTACCATGGCCTCCTCAATTAGCTCCTCTCCTTGAAGTGGCAATTAAGGAGAAATTAATTTTAGTAAAGGATGCCATTCTAAATCTATGAGAAGAAATAGAACTTAAGATCCAAAACAGAGACAATGTCTTATCACTATGGGAAATTAGAATCCCTGTCCAATCATACTAAGAAATGAAGCTTATCAACAATAGACTACCAAATCTGGTATTAATGAGGAAGAAGGCCCAATATGGAACTGAAATCTGGTTCCACAAGTAATGAAGGCTAACAACGTTGAGGAAGACAAACATCTTGAGGGAGAAAACCCTAGCTGTAAACTAGAGCCACCGAAACAGCGAAGCAAGGGCCGAAACAGGCTTAGGAAGCTGCAGCGACACGATCTGCAGTGGCGCGGTGTCGATCTGACACCGAGAAGGTGGCGCGTATTCCTCACGCGCCGGAGATTTGCCGGAGAGAAGCGGCGCGTGGAGGAGTGTGCGGAGGTTTCTAAGGAGGCGACCACCAGGGTTGGGTCGCGCTTCTCAGGGCGAGCCTAACCCTTACCTTTGCCTGACAAAAGGCGACGGAGGACGGCGGCGGCGACGGCGGCGACAGCGACGGAAAGTGACAGGGACAGTAGTGGCACACTGGGTCTTGCTCTTGATACCATGTTAGAGAACTAACTGAAACATTTTATTCATTCATTCTTACAAGGTTTTGGTATTCTATATATATATATATATACATACATATATATATATATATACATATGTATATATATATATATATATAATACCATGACAGAATACAACCCACCTCTTAAGTTGGGTGTGCACACACAAAAACAACATAAACTTAATACATTTCAACACATACCTATTTTTCGAAGGTTGTGCTGAATGAGACTAGAAACATCTATATTTGTGCTTTGATTGTCATTTTTTGTTTCTATCATTTGAACAAGCTAGTGATGCAAAGAGCTTTGGTCTTCTTTGGATACAAAGTAATGTTTAGGAAGTTTATGATTTGAAAGTAATGTTTAGGAAGTTTATGATGTATTTTAGAATAGTTTATTATGAATTTTGAACAATTATTGATTAAGTTGTAAAGATGGTTTTCATTTTAAATTACTTTTATATTATTACGTTGATATTGACAATAGAATGATATGCATTTGTGATGTCTTTTTGTTACATTAATATATTTTAATCTTCAATATTATTTAATTTGTTTTCTTTATTTTGAATTGAATATCAAGTATCAAATGCCTGTTATTAATTCATAATAATTAAGTTTATCATTGAATTTGATGCCCAATTTCATTGTCGGATTACATAAACTACGTTGCTTCCATTTCTTATAAAATGCTGCCCATTATAAATCAATTGTAAAAGGAAGCCTGTAAGATTTTTGGAAACAGGAAAAGAGTGGCAGAGCCAATTATTATAGGTTCAAACAAAACTCAAGAACAGTGGTCCAAAGTAAAATCAGTCTTCATTCTAAAAAGGTTTGTTAAAATGATTTTAGGTTAAATGTAGTTGGAAGAATAGGTAGGTGGTGGTAAAAGGTATGAAATATTGGTGTAGAGTAATTAATATGGGAGGCAAGGAGGATGGTGTGGAAAGAAAAAGGTGAAAGAAGACGTGGCGTTGAATTTGACTGAGTGTGGTGTGTCGTAAGCAATAGGGTGTAGAAGAGGTACTGCAATAGCTCTATTACGCTGTGGCAGTGACACCCTTGACCCGTGCTTCTGGTTTGGGTCAAAAGGAAAAGTCCATGAACCCCACACTCTCCAATCCAAGGCACACCACCATTGACCGCACTCCAACCCTCTTTCACACGTGTGCGTTGACCGCTCAATCCTACGACGTTTCCTGTCACGTGCCAATGCCATCACCAATGTCTAAGAAAATTACCATGCTAGCCTCCTAATATACCTAATTAAAATATAAAAACAAGTAATATATTTTTACATGGAAATTTAAAAAATAGATGAGTGACGAGAATTGGCAATTACTCGAAGAAAGTAAAATAAATGTAGGGCAAACAAACCAACTTCAATAGAGGGGTCACATAGACCGAACCGAAACAATAATATCTCAACCTAATCCATATTTTACGTATTGTAAGAATGCTCCCACATATAACCTGCCCCACATCGGCCAAACCCAATTCACACCACCATTACATACAAAACCAAAAGAGGTATAAAGTGCTGAATAATCAATCCATCAATATCTAACTATTCATAATGGCATTTTCTGAAACCATGCACACTCATTCATTAGCTTTCATTTACCTATACTTTATAGGTACTTTCCAATGCAAGGGGTTTAATTTCCCAGGTTTGAATTAAAGTTCATCCACATCTTATATAACTCAGGCTTTGCATTATGATCTTACTGTTAAAGAAAATTCGAAAATTCAAAATTCTTAGACTAAAATTTATCAAATGCTAAATTAAGCCTTAAAATGAAATGCAGTAATGTTACAAAAATGCAGTTAGCAAAAGGAAAAGAAAAAACCGGAAGATTTAATCATTTTCGAGATTGCTAATTTTATTGAAAAGTCTCAAATAAATCTTCACCTTTTTTTGTCTTAATTAGGTTTTTATTTTCGAAAAATTAAAGCAATTAGGTCCTTATAGATAGTTTCGTACTAACACGTTTAACGAAAGTGTCACGGGTTAACGAAAGTGCCACGTGTTACGCGATTTCTTTGAATTTTTTAAATATTTTATTTTTATTTTTTATTTGTTTTCAATTTTTTTAAAAATAAAAATAAAAATATCATGTGTCAAATTTACATTAGTCTTAATTTAGTTCCTGTATTATTCTTATTGTGTCGTAATCATGTATTTTTATTTTGTCTCAATTTAATCTTAATTTTTAAAATTAAACAATTTTGTTGTTGCTCAAATTCAAACAAAATTTAAATTAGACCAATCTTAACAAATATTTTTATTAAAATTGATATTTTTATTAAATATTTTTAACAAAATTAAGTTTATTTATATTTATATATAATTAATCATATAAATTTTAATTATATTATTTAAATATACTTATAAAGGGTTTAAACAAACACTGACATAACATGCTAGTGTGAATTTTGGTGGAGAAAGTTTCAATGAAAGATCATGAAAGAAGAAACTACCTTTAATTACCGTTTTCACGAAAACTTTATCCAATTTTTAATTACCCTTTTCAATGTTTTTTTTAACTCTTATAGGTATATTTAAAGAATATAATTAACATTTATATAATAAATTAAATAAAAATATAAACAAACTTAATCTTGTTAAAAATATTTAATAAAATATCAATTTTAATAAAAATATTTGTTAAGATTTATATACAAATTAAATTTTGTTTGAATTTGAGGAAGGACAAAATTGTTTAATTTTTAAAATTAGAACTACATTGAGACAAAAATAAAAATAAAGAAACTAATTTAAGGCAAAATAAAAATAGAATAACCAAACTGAGACTAATGCAATGACAATTGGCCTAACAGTGACACGTGACACTATCAATATCATGTCACATTGTCATTGTCAGGTGACACAATTTCAATTTGACACGTGGTATTTTAAATTTTATTTTAAAAAATAATAAAAAATATTTTAAAAATTCAAAAAAATCACGAAATGACACGTAACGTCTTTTTTAATAGTGTTAGTACAAAACTAACGACAAGGATTTCATTACTTTAATTTTTCACAAATAAAAAACAATCGATAAAAGAAAAATAAGTAAGAATCTGTTTAAGAAATCTCAAAAATATTAAAACAAATACTAATGGTAACAAAATATACTGATGTGAAAATGCATATATTAAATCTCGACTTGAAAATAATCCAAAACATAACAAAATAAACAACATATGTTGTCATTATTAGAAAAGACAAGAAAATAAAGCGAAGAATGATTAAAAACAAGCTGTGTGTGTTTTCACTGTCAAAACAGTGTATAGAAACAAGTTGTAGTGAATACTGGAACCCAAAAGGTGAAATTATGAATTGAAATAAAGACATGCATGTACAGTTTAGAGAAGAGAGGCAGATTGAAGGGTTTATTTGGGGGCATAATAATGAAAATTTTGCTGTGTTCTAATTATGTTTATAAGATACAAGAACTGAAAGGGACCACTTTATAACTTTTATAAGATCCAGATAGGTAAAAGCAAGTGGTGGAGATGGATGTGAATCACGCTTTGGATAACTACGATGACTAGTGACACAAAAGCTACTTACACGAATATAAGCATTAACTTGAGATTCTTCATTGTGTCAAGAAATTGAAACATTGAAAAGGAAAACAGAGAAAATGGATGTGCCTCTATGCAACACATATGAGAAGGTGACAGCTACATTTTTCTGGACCAAATATTACCACCAACACAACCTTTATACATCATAACAATAATGTCAATTTAAGTAAGGGTATAATGTCAACATTACTCCACACTCATATATGGGTTAAAACATATACCAAAACGCTAATATATATTTTAAAAAATTACAATTTATTTACTTTCATCATTTTAATTATAGGGTTAAATAATTTTTTTCACTCTCAAACTATTATAAAACATTAAGTTTGGTTTCTGAATTAAATTTTAAAGTATTTTGTATTTGTATTTTATAAGATTAATGTAGAACATCTTCTCAACAAATAAATATAGAGATTATGTTATAATTTATTGTAAAACTCCGTTTATCACATATTAAATCTTTCACATATCATTTATGGACAAGATGTTTATGTTTTACATTATTTTCATAAAATATAAAAACTAAATATTTTATAATATAATTTAAGAGAAAAATATATATTTTTTATAATAATTTAGAAATGAATAACATATTTGAGATTGTAATTTATAAGCTATCTGTGTCTCATAAGACAAAAACCTTTTCAAGAAGAGTGATTCTCCCTACACCTCACTGCCTTCGTCCTGCACCTCCAAAATATATTTTAATTTCAAAGTATACCCCTCAGCACAGTGAACAAGAATATTTTAAATTTTTAAAAGGTTGACTAATTTTGAAACTTGAACTCTGCCGCATCTCACCCTCAAACCCTACACCCCCTTCTAAATCACTCCTCCCTCCTCCGCCCTCCCTCCTCTCCCATTGTTCTCTCCAGTCTCCTCTGTCCCTCTTTTCTCCTCCCTTGTGCCAAGTTGTTTGCGTTTCTCCTTCGTGCTTGATTTCTCACAAATCTCAGGTGCTTTCTAGCATCCATGTTAGTATCTTGATAAAATGTAGGTATTTGAGTTCGCTGGGTGTTGGTGTTGATCGCCGGAGAGCAGCTTCTTAAACGCTAGTGGTAGCAGACTTCCGCAGTTGGAAGTGCGGAAAGTAGGAAACCGCATATCGATATGCGGAGGGTTTCCCAGGCGACTCATACTAACCGCACATCCATGTGCGTTAGTTGTCGCCGCATTTGGAACTCCGGTGAAATATTAGGTAAATTTAATTTATTAGGTTAAATTATATATGTAAATAGTTGCGAGCACATCGATATTAATTTTAGGTTGAGATATTTAATTTTTTTTATTAGGTTATACTAACCGCATAACCATATGCGGAAGGTTTTTAATTTTTTTTATTAGGTTAGTATATATTTATTTTATTAGGTTAATTTTTTATTAGGTTAGTATATATTTATTTTATTAGGTTTATTTTTTATTAGGTTAGTATAATAAATTTAATTTTTTTTGTTAGGTGATAAATAAAATGTTTTCTTAATATATTTTTATTTATTTTATTTGTTTGTTAAATTTTGTTGAATTTGTTACTTTTTAACATATTATTATTTTCGTAATATATTATTTATTATGTATTTAATTTTATTTAATTTTTTATGAAATTGAAATAATTATTAAATTTTTTATTGAATTAAATAATAATTATCATCTGTAAATTTTGTTAAATATTATTTTAGATTTATTTATAATTATTTAATTATTACATATAAGAAACGCACTTCAAAGCGAAAGATATAAAACGCACTTCGAAGTGCGATATGTAGGAAACTCACTTCGAAGTGCAACCACTAGAAAACGCACTTCGAAATGCGGTTAGAAAATATTAATTGATTAATTAAATTTTGACTTTTTATAAATGAAGGATAAAAAAGTAAAATTGGAGATGCGGGATGAAGACAGTGAGGTGTAGGAAGAATCACTCTTTCAAGAAAGTCTGAAAAATAGAGTTTGTTCAGAAACGACATCTGGCAAAGAAAGAAAAACAAGTAGATAATGGATAGCAGTAAATGTATTTATTTATTGATAATGTGAGATATAATTGTGTGATGTAATAATTAAGGTTCTGCTCCCATTAGCAGTGTTTGTGAATGAATGTACCTGGATTGAAGTTTGGACATAGATTTGATGAGGGATGGGTTAGGGTTAGTTGGTAGGACCATGCAAGTTGCAAGACTTTAAGCTCTGAGAAAATGGCCGGTGGAGACAACTTTGAACTTTGTCCCCATCTCTCTTTGTTTTGTTGCTCCGTCAACTCTGTTAAAAAACTTCTCACTCACAAAAATAAATTCTCTTTGTAAAATATGTGCTTAGTTATTGATTGAGATAAAGGCTATTAAATAATCATTTAGACACCAAAGGATATAGAAACAGTTACTGTCCAAACAGAAAAATTAAATATCTCCTAATGATCGGGTTTTAAAATATGATGATCACCACTAAGATTTGTTATCTAGTTGTTATACTGTAACCGAAACTAGAAAAAATAAAAATCATCTATATGCATGCTGAAGAAATAATTTATAGAAAAATTTACAAATAAATCTTTTTTATTTAAGTTTATTTAACAAAATTTCTTTATAAACTTAATTTTTTTTTCTTTATCCGGCTTTCCATGTGCATCATTCTATTCTGGGCTTGCTTCTTTTAATCAAAAGCGAGTTCCTCTTTTTTTATAGTCTTTTTGTTGTTTATCTTGGTTGAAATTTTTAATGCTTAGACTGACTTTATTATACCCGACTTCTCAATAGCTTCGACCAACTTGTTTTTGACCTTACACTACCAAAAAGAAGGGCATTACCGAAGGCCAAAAGCTCTCGGAAAATGCCATAAACCGTCGGAAAAGGGTATTTACAAACGGCTTATCGACGGCCAGTGAGCCCTCGGTAAATCCCTTGTCGCTAACAACATAAACAGACTTGCATATCAGTTTTCAATCACAAACAGACCTGCTAAACAGTTTTCAAGCACATACAGACCTGCATAATGTGCATCTCAAAGATGCAATCTTTGATCAATATCCATAGAATTTACATTAATCTATAGAATATCCATTAATCCATAGAACATGTATTTATAGTTAAAACATAAAACAATCAATCTTAATGATGTTCTAACATCCAAAGTCACTAAGTTGATCTAACATCGAAATGATCTAAACTCCAAATGTTCTAATATTCAAATGTTTCTATAACAAGTAATAAGAAAATGAAACTAATAATGTACATAGTTATCATCAGAATGATCTTCATCATCTTGCTCCTCTATTGATGGCTGGACTGGTGTGGGTTGGACTGATGAGGGTTGGACTGATGAGGGTTGGACTGATGTGGGCTGCTGAGGGGCAGCGGGTGACAAGGAGGGTCGTGGCTGGGTCGGAGGGATATTTTGTACGTCCTGTGAAGTTTCAGGCAACACTCTCATGACCAGGGCCTTAAAGTTTGTAAACTCTGCTCTTAGATCAGTGATTTCCTGGTCACGTTGCTTGATAATAGTTGAAAACTGTTATTTTCATGCTTGAAATTGATACTAAAAGCAACCTTTAACACTTAGAAACTAGCTTGAAATCATGCTTTTATGCTTGATTTCAGTGTTTGATGCAGGTTTAAGGTGAATTTGGTGAAAGAAGTGAAGAAGGATAGAGGTGGAATCAGAAAAGACATTAAAAAGTGCAAAGGAGAAGTCCGTAATTACCGCTCAACGGCCAGTTTACTCGCTGAGCGGCACTCAGAAACCCACATGGCCTCCGCTGAGGGGTGAAAGTCCCCTGAGGGGGAGGAAAACAACTCACGCACTTACCCTGAGCGGCACTATTTTGGGCTTGGGCCTATTTTCTGATATTTTAGAATAGTATATAAGCTTTAGGACGTCCTAGAGTTGATTATTTGGCTGAGACGAAGCAAACACTCTCTTTTCCACCCTTGAAGGAAGATCTTGGATTGCTCAGGCTACCTCCTCATCTTTCTAGGGTTCTATCTTTCTTTCATTCATATTGTTCATTACAGTTTCCACATGAATATGGTGAACTAAACCTGTATTGTTGTTGGGGAATCATGTAGTCTGTGAAATCTCATATATGAATTTGTTTTTAACATCTTATATTAAGATACATGCTTTTTTCATCTTTAGTTAGGGATTGTCCTCTTTGCTTAATGCTTGCTTTGTTAACTCATTCATTGCCTGATTTTGATTTTGTCGATATGGAATGTACGGGAAATCTAGATCCGGGGAATTTCTCCCAATAGCATATTGGTTGCCTTTAAGCTCCTGCACTTCAGAACTAATTACTAGGAATGCTAGGAATTGTATGAACTCGTAATAAGGATAGGCCTTCTTGCAAGGTGATTTAGAGAGTGCATTAGCATTGATGAAAAGAATGATGAATTCCTAAAAGTATATGAGTGGATAAGATGAAATTGATAACCCCAACAACATATCATCCATCGAATTCAATTTTTAAAGTGTTTGTTTCCTTTTTTTCCATTGATCCAAATTCAGCATACATGTTAATTACTGTCTTTTGCATTTAAACCCTACAAAATCGTTAACAAGTCTTAAATAATCAACAAATCATATAGCTAACTAGGGTGTGAGTCCTTTGGGAAAACGATACTTGGTCTTACCTAGTTTTATTACTTGATACGATTCGGTCACACTTGCCGATTGTTAAACAAGTTTGTGGACCGTTTTTCGGGTGTTCATAAATTTGTCATCAATAATCATAGGGGGAGGAGAGGGGGGTATATAATCAAAGAGGAGGATGAGGGTCGCTGCAGGGGTAGTAGAAGTGTGTGCTGCAGGAGGTAGGAGAAGGGTGTAATGCATGGGTAACAGGTGTACTGTAGGGGTAGGAGGAGGCCCCACAGATGATGTACTAGGGGCAGCAACGATAGGTAGTTGAGGGACCCTCAGTACATACTTTGGTGCCTGCGTTGCCTCTTTAGGCCTTGCTACTGATGACAAATTTATGAACACCGAAAAACGGCGCGCCACAAACTTGTAAACAATCGGCAAGTGTGACCAAATCGTATCAAGTAATAAAACTCGGTAGACCAAGTTCGTCTTCCCAAAGGACTCACGGCCTAGTTTTTTTTGTTGATGTTGATTTGTGTTATTTAAGATTAAGAACGAAATAAGTGAAGTTTAATATGAAAAACATAAAATAAACATGTATGCATGAATGTATCAATGGCTAAAACAAAATACAAACACTTCATGGAATATATGGATGAGTATGGTGTTGGAGTTACATATTCATCTATCCACTCTCATATACTTTAGGAATTCACATTCTTCTCTCATTGTTAATGACGCTCTCTAATTACCTTGCAAGAAGGCCTATCCTAATTACGAGTTCATACGATTCCTAGCATTCCTAATAAAGTTCTTTTAGTGCAGGAGCTAACGGCAACCATATACTATTGGGAAAATTCCCCGGATCTCGACTTCCACGTCGTTCCCGTATCGCCACCACACCAAACCCAAAATAAATCATGCATGAAGGAGTTTTAAAACAAAGCAAAGAATTGAGCAAAGAGGAAAAAACCCTAACATAATGAAAAAGAAAGATAGGTCTTAAATAGTACAATGTAAAAACACCAATTGCCATATATGAGGAGGTTTCACAGATCGACATTGATTCCCCAACAACAATACAAAGTTTTAGTTCACCATAGCATTCATGGTGAAACTGATGAATAACAATGAAAGAATGAAAGATAAAACCCTAAAAAGTGAAGAGGTAGCCTGAGCATCCAAGATCCTCCTTCAAAGGGGTGGAAGAGAGAGTGTTTGCTTCGTTTCTGCCAAGAGATACCTAACCCTAGACGTCCTAAAGCTTATATACTATTCTAAAATATAGAAAATTTAGGCCCAGCCATAAGTGTGCCGCATCAGCGGTAAATACCGCTCAGCGGTAAAGTGCGTTGAGTTGGTTTCTTCCCACTCAGCGGCATTTTGCCCTAGAGGAGCCCCGTGAGGCATTCGAGTGCGCTACAGCGGTTAAACTGCGCTGAGCAGTTGACGGTTCTATTTTGCACTTTTGATGTCTCTTTTCTGATTTCATCTATCCTCTTCTTCACTGCTTTCACCAAATTTCACCCTTAAAAACCTGCCAAAAAACATGAAAATCAGCATAAAACATGTCCAGCTCTTTCTTATTCTGAAAAATGATAATAAAGAATGATTTCAAGTAGTTTCTAAGGTGTAAAGGTATTCTTAGAGTCAATTTCAAGCATGAAAAAACAGTTTTGCAACGTGTTATCCAGCTACCTCCTTTCCTTGATCAGGAGTTCTGAACGGTCCCCCTGTCATTACTGAGTGAAAATGGTTACAATAAGGGAAAAAAAGAAATGAATAAGGAAGGATCAAATGGTTTTTTAAAGTCAAGGTAGAAAAATAATTGCAAACAATTTAAGATAGTATTTTAGGATCACTCTATTGAAATGATAGTTCAAATTTGCTACAATTAGATGTACACATTCAAATCGTATCCTCATGATATTCATCTTCAGATTCTGTATCTTCATCTCGTACTTATCATTCATCATGTTCTTGGTCTTCGTCGTTGTCATATCATCATCATATAATCTTCTTGTTCTTTCTTCTTCTTGTGTTCTTCTATCCTCTTCTTGTGTTCTTCATCACCTTGTATTGTTGATTTCTAAATGCATCTCCATCACCATCAAGAGTTCGCCAGCGGTTATACGTTCAACTTCAATATTTCTTGTGGTTTGGGACA
>NW_025906749.1:0-69680 GCF_018835915.1 Vigna umbellata
CTTCAAATGCAATTGTGTACAACACTCTGATGGATTCATACTGTAAATACAACCATGTAGAAGCAGCTGAAGGGCTTTTTGTGGAGATGAGAGCCAAAGGGATTAAGCCTACTGTAGCTACCTTCAACATTCTAATGCATGCATACAGCAGAAGAATGCAACCCAAGATTGTAGAAAAGCTAATGGCAGAAATGAAAGATGTTGGCTTGAAGCCAAATGCCGAATCATATACTTGTCTAATCAGTGCATATGGTAAGCAAAAAACCCCGAGTGACCTGGCAGCTGCAGATGCATTCTTGAGGATGAAGGAAGTTGGTATAAAATCCACCTCACATTCTTATACAGCACTAATCCATGCATATTCAATTAATGGCTTGCATGAGAAAGCTTACATAGCATTTGAAAACATGAAAATGGAAGGTATTAAACCTTCTGTAGAAACCTACAATACTTTACTAGATGTGCTTAGGCGGGCAGGTGAAGCTCAAATACTTATGGAAATATGGAAGTTGATGAAGAATGACAAAACCGAACCGACACGGACAACGTTCAACATTCTTGTTGATGGTTTTGCTAAACAAGGTCTCTACATGGAGGCAAGAGGCATAATATCTGAGTTTGGAAAGCTTGGAATGCAACCAACAGTGGTGACATACAATATGCTGATAAATGCACATGCAAAGGGAGGGCAACTCTCAAAACTGCCACAGATATTCAAAGAGATGGCAGTTCTTAAATTACAACCAGATTCTGTAACTTACTCGACTATGATATTTGCCTTTGTCAGATTTCATGATTTTAAGCGGGCATTTCTTTATCACAAGCAGATGGTCAAGAATAAACAGACTATGGATGTCAGTTCTTATCAGACTCTTCTGGCCATTCTGGAGGCCAGAGCTGCTCGGAAAAACAAGGATTGGAGAGCCTTGCTTGCTCAGATTAAAAGTAAGACAGGTGTGAAAGTGATTAGGCAGAAAGATGAGTTTTGGAAGTACTACAAGAAAAGACATGTAAGAAAAAATAGTTCTGATGTAAGTGTACAGTAAGTTAAGGATACAATGCTCTGTAAGAATTGTAGGTTCAATTTTGGCACACTTTTATTTTCTCTAAAGAATCAATATTAGGAGTTTCTTGATATTAGCTGTGAAGAATATATGTCAATATATGCTGCCTCTTCAATCAGCAATATCTTTCACATTATATTTGTATGTTGACATTGAGTATCAACAACGATAAATAGTACAGATTAATGTAGTCAAAGACGTGTTATGTTTCGGATAATATTGATATTTAGATTATGGAAATCTTGGGTTGGCTCTCTCATCATACTCAAACTAAAAATTGTTAAATTTTGTCTGCAAGATCGTACATGGTCACTTTTAATTCTTTTAGAAAGCTTTTGCCTTGTGCCGCTTGCTTTGCGGGTATATGGTCAACCTAATGAAGGTTGGGGCGTTGGATACCTCAAATTCACTAACATGGCGTTAAATTGTGTTATACTTACCATTGTTTACCAACTTAGTTCATTTTTGTTCAACATAACAGACAAGAATAAAAAACATGTAATAAAAATAGAAACCTTAAACAAACATTCTATGACGTGATTGCCACACTACCTTTCTTTTTAAACATATGATCAGTGATTTCCGTGCATAGAAAAAAATGTGTTCTGAGAAAAGTAACTTAATAAATGTATCTGAATACTCCTCCCCTCTCCCCTCCGAAAAATATCTTCGTTTTTTGCGGCCAAACAAAGAAGATCCTGCCCGTTAATATGAAAAAAAACTAAAACATGTAGAAACAAAACTTCTAAAAAAGTATAACCATGGGTATAAGTTAAGGAAGTGTTGGTAATGAGTGGACATTTTTCACCTTAACTGGGCTGCTGATCCAATAATAAACAGTTTTATACGAAAATGTATGTTTGTTTCACTGAATTGCGGGACCTAAAATTAGGAAAGTGCTTGGCACCACAACCAGAAAAGAGACTAAAAAGTTGGGGATGAATCAATGGTTCATTCAAGTAAAAACATGTCAAATGCCATACATCCGTTGATTTGTGAAAATCCTTCCTCTTCCTTTTTTTGGGACAACATTCTTCATAACTGAAACATCAAGGCTGATGAAACACGAGGAAGTACTGTAGAAAGAAATGAATTAATGCTCGTGTTATTAATAAATTTAATCTACGTAAGAAAAAAAATAACCAATGGTTATATCAAAGAAAGGGGAAAACAAAAAAAAAAAAAATTATAAGACTTAGATAAGATGAATATGGTCTTTCAAATTCTAAGATTCTGAAAGGATTACTTAAATTTTGAAAAGAAAAAAAAAATCCTTACTACTGCACAGGTAAGGATAATTTGAATGGCTTTGGTGTCCTTCTAAATTGAATTGCCATCAAATCTACTTACCGAATTCCATACAAGTTGCTTCATACCTAACACAATTTATTCTTTTACAGCAGAACATAATTAAATGTGAGAAGAATTGAAAAACGTATAGCATCCATTAAAAGAAAAATTGTTAAACCATGAAGGTCAAACATAGGCTTAAACTGTGAAAGGGAACTTCTGTTCACCTGAGACGTGTATATAAAAGCCAACATGTATTCTTTCTAAACTTAAAACTGGCACTAGTACAAGAGATAAATAAGGTGCAAGTGCAAGAAAAACCTCGACAGAACTTTGATGAAATCATAAAATTGAAAAAAGTTCATCACCAACTTTGTCAAGCATATAAATAATCATTTCATTTTGGAGCAAGGGCAAGGGCTATATATTCAATCTCCTAATAAAATAATCTCAATTCATTCCAGAGCCACAGCTAATGTTAATGGACAATGTTGATACCCTAATCAATTTTTTCTTCCAATGGTTCATAGCTCCAGTACGCCCTCCATATTATAGGTGCTAGAAGCCGTTCAGTTTTCCAACCTAATGACTTGAGCTGCACATAACACAACGAGTGTTCTTAATATACCATTTAGGATATGAAATTCAGTAAGAGAAAGTGACATGCTATCAATTTTTAGTTTAATTTCGATGGCATATCAAGAAAAGGAAAAGACTAATATATGGTACTGTTAAAATAATACCGAAAATATGGAAGAAGCAAAATCAAATTCAACTAGAAGCTTAAAGAATTACCTTCTTAATAAATAATTCATATTGATTATCAACCCACTTTTGGCCATCTGAATGCAAGGATTTGCTTTTATGAGCATCCTTTGCCAAGACCAGAGCATGAAAGAATGACTTTAGGACATCAGCAGCATTCGAATCTTTATGCACAATAACATCAACGATTCCCTTCCTTTCCACAAGTATATACTTGGCTATATACAGAAACAACAAATAGTGATACAAGGTTTCAGACTACAGATGATATGGAGAAAATCAGAAGTAAAAGTAATGAGGCAAACTAAACCTTTTGCGTAGTAAGATGCCGCATAAAGCAAATGCTCCTTACTGTTAATGTCAAATGAAAAAAGAACTTGATCATTAAGCTCTGGTAATGACATTCCAAAGGCACTATTGCACAATAATCAAGTCTCAATCATGTATAGGCCGGTCAAGGGCAAATCAATGCTTTCGATCTTTCATAGATCACTCTATCGAACTTTGTTAGCTAGTGATAGCAACATAATAGTGCACTATATGACTAGGGTTATTATAAGTTAGAACAAAACATGGTGTACCATTTACCCTGAATGTCATTTAGATTTTGCTAATGGAAAAGAGACAAATAATGCAATGAAAAAGTGTTCAGGTAACATAACTGCAAAACTATAGCTGTGCATTAAGAACAAATCTATTTTCTAAATAAATTGGGAGTCAAACCAAATTTTTGCCACTCACATTTCCATGTTATCGAATGAAGAAATCCTCATGCCTAAACGTACTTTCTTATGCATATAATTAGAATTCCTTGAGCTCCATGAAATGAACCGTATGGGCAAAACATGCTCCTGTGAAGAGACCTGTTCAGGGGAGAGAACTGGAAAAAAGTTTAGAAGCAAGCATTAATATACATAGCAATAATTAAAATGGACTAATATGGATATTGAAATGATGGAAATTATGTTTCCCTGTACAAAATGCTAAATTTGGGAGATGATTGAGGAAGGGGTTAAAGACACACCAGACAGAGACCTCAATGTGAGATCCCCAACACAAAAACTAGACTATACCTTGTCTCAAGGTGATAAAAAATTGTTCTTAGATATGACCAAGTTTACGGTAAGAATTAAAAAGACGGAATAAATTCTCAAATATCAAAGACATGTTGTGGATACAAGCAATGAAGAATGGAAACTGACAATACCTTGGCCAGTCTCCATGAAATGATGCAAAAGAATAGAGCTTCTTTCAGGGTTTATTGAGTTCAATGCCAGGCATCGAACAGCTCGGTAATTTGCTGCATGGAAAAGAGACAAAATCTGGTGTTCATATATAATGTCGATGCTCAGATTTAGCTGCTGTATTTTGGGTTAAGGAGAGTATGCATGGAAAAAGGCTGCCATATACCTTCAGATTGAAATTATAAGCTCTCTAACATAACAAATAAAATGGGATAGTTTAAAATGAGCAGAAGTGTTTCAATTAATTGAGAAAGTAATGTAGCACAATCTGATTACAAGCAGCGAATACTCATTCCATCTCCATTCTAGCACAAACCACTAACACACTTTAACAAGATTTAAACATTAGTTACAATAAAAAGCAACTATTGTCTATCCAAGAAAGAAATAGATTACATATTTGTCCCAAACACACTGGTAAGAAAATGGATTAGTTACATCACTGTTTGCAAGCTAATAACATCTATCTAAAACCTCCTTTTACTACTGGAAATGGTAAATTATAACCAAGGATTCCCTCATATTTTTTCTTGTAGTTTGTACAACCAAAGCAGTATTGCAGAGATAGGTTTATACCTAATACCAAACTGAAGTTCACAATTCTACAATGCAAAGGATATGCATGAAACAAATTATAATTTAGAGGCTTACCATACATGTGAAACACTGTCAAAGATAGAAATGAAAACCATATGGCCAGTGGGTATCCAATGGTAATGCGAGCAACAAGCATACCCATGGCCATGCCAATCATTGTGGCCACAGTTTCTTGACTTCCTTCCTATAGGTAAATCTTAATAAGTCAAAATATACTATCTAAAGAATATGTCCAACTGAACGAAGACATAATTATCAGCTAATAATCTAAACTTTCATAATAAATGTTACTTGTACCTTAGCAGATATATCAGCAGCATTATCCTGAAGAGCAAAATGCTGAGTTAAAGCTGCTCTAGTGGCTCCACTAGCAACACCAGCTATTTCAAAATCATATTTGGAGAGAAAATATACAAAAAATGGAATTAGTAACTAACAAAATGTCAACCAGCAAATAAAAGAGAAAAATGTCTTAATCTTGGATAACAACATATTTTTCTACATAACATCTTTTTTAATTAGGAAACGACAGATCACACAATGTCACACTAGCTTATCTTTCTTACATGGAAAAAGAAGAGGGAACAAACCTACAGCCACCAACTAACTTTAAATCGCATTAGTGATTAGTGAATTAGTGAATTAGTTTTGAACTCCAGCAATGTAGGAACTTACTGAAAGATCTTGAGATGCTTCCCAAGCAAACAACAAACACAAAAGCTGATGGAAACAATGGAGAAATGAGGTCCATTAACATTCCTGTAAATAATGAAAAAGTCTTAACAAATCATGCGATATACAAATATGAAAGATCAAATTTAACAGAAAGCAGCCTCTTGGAAAGATACACTTGTGAGCTACTATTAATTTTTAGTTTAACAAAGCAAAGATAAAGAAATTTAGACATTAGTAGTAAAGTAAAGTATGCTTCATGTAGAATTTCTCCTCGGTTATAGTCTCCATATACTATCAATATACTCACAAGAAATGCATATCCAACTCTGTGTATGTGAAATCAAAGATATAATGAATGCAAATCTGCAGCAATATTCATATTAGTTGAGAACATAAAAAATTACATCCGACAGGGTCAACCAATTTGGAAGACACTGCTAATGTATAACCAGGACCATGTTCACATAAAACAGCGTTCCATTATGAAAAAGTAGTAGTTCTAATATAAGTTTTGAAGATAAAAAACAAAGCTAAGCTCAAATTGTTTCCTTAGAAGACAATCTCTTTAGTTCTGTGTTTTGATTTGTCAAATAAAATTGTAGCAATTACAAGAAATTAGGGAAGTCTGTCCTCCTTCACCATCCAAGGAGAAGAGACTGACTCCATTCTGACAACTGCCATATCCTAAAATCTAAAAGTTTCCATTTAAATATTGGGCAATGTATAACTATGCCTACTAGATATATAGCCTAATTGTGATGTGAGTATTTAGATTAGTACCCCACACATGATAAATCTCATGCAC
Source organism: Vigna umbellata (assembly GCF_018835915.1). The sequence goes on from NW_025906749.1 coordinate 6,441, forward strand.
TCTGACACTATCAAATATGGATTGGGGTTAAATTTAAAAGTATTAGTTGTAACTGGTAACGGGCAATGTTATCTGTGGGCAGGTGGAGAATGAATCATGCATGAACCTCAACTTTCAATCTATCTGCAAACCAATTAAAACATTCAAGTAACTTTTGTGCTCAAATGATTTAAGGGAAGTTTACTATTGGTTGACAAATTTATCCATACTTCTGCTCCCAACCCTTCAATTATTCCCAATCTCAATTCTTGAATCAACATACTAATAAACCAGGACTCCCGTATGTAAAACTATTTTGTGCTTATGCCTATACTACAGAGAGAGAGAGAGAGAGAGAGAGAGAGAGAGAGATTGCATGTAGAAAATGCCTGCACAAATTTTTTTTCACATTTTTTTAAAAGATAAATGTGAAAGAATCTACCAAGGTCATTCATAAAATCTGCAACCAAACGCCACATTTTTGCATTGCTATCAAGATTTGATCCCTGCAGCATATAGGATAAATATAAACATACCTAAAAAGAATGGACTCAGAATCATTCAAAAAGAGAGAACCAGAATAAGCCAATCGGTTGGTCCACATAAAGCTAGTACCACACATTTCAGTTCAAAATTAATAAGGACAGATGAACACGCTTGCATGGGAAACGCATACCTGGTAAAAAGTGAACAAGATTCCTCCAAGCATACCTGTTAGATCCCTCAAAAACCACTGGAAACAGTTTCAAAGTTCAATATCCTACTGTCAATGCATAAGAAATTGCAGCCTAAGAAACAGAGAAGATTAAACGTACCAAAACAAGATAAAGTTAACACAAAAGGCCTGAACTCACAAGCCTCATCTAACAAACTAGGTTTCAATCATTAAAAAATAGAAAATATAACATCTACTACCTGAAAAGTAGCACCAATGACAGTAGCTGATTTTTCACCAACCCCAATAGCACTCAGGAGAGCCTGAAAGGGATTTCATTGACCACTCATGTACTTATGTCTTTTATGACAAACACTATAAATAATCAGTTAAACAGGGCCTTACCTGGGTAGAAAGCATGGTCCTTATGTACGTTGAAAGGCCCTGCCACAGTGAATCCAGGATTAACTCAAGAACATGATTTTGATATAACGATAGTGTTTAATTCCTATGCAATGTAAGTAAAAACTGTTTTACACTATCAACCTACAAAAATTCATGGTAATACGTTAAGGTGATTTGTTAAAGTCTACAAACTCGTCATACACCATAATTTGTGATCAGATAATTAAAATCATTCACATTTTGCACCTCAAAACATAACTGCTTCTCATTTGGTATTACCTGCAATGAGTCCCATATTTGAAAAGGAACATAATCTGCAGTCACACTGCTTGGAAAACCCTGTATGTTACCAGCAACAAGGAAAAAGATAAACCTTTTTCAACAATGATGAACTTAAAGAACACCCACATGATGAAATAGCAGTGGCAAACAAAATTTCAGTTCCTTTTCATTTCTAAGAGAACATGTGGAGTAAAATAGAAGCTTGCCTCAGGGACAAAAGCTTGAAGTAAGCGTCTCCAAACATGGCTAAATCGGGCACCAGATCTGTAAATAAGGAGAAAGAGAAAGGGTGAAAGAGAGAGAGAGGCTGTTGAAGATGGTGATTGGTGGTGATGGGAAAAGGGAAGTACCTTGTAATGGTGACAGAGGAAGAAGAAGCCTTGATGGTGAAAGTCTTAGAGAGCTTTGTGGGTGATGAACCGTTCCATTCTTCTATAGTTATGGTCTTATTAGACACGGATGAAGATGCTTCCATGCCCAGAAAAAGGAGTTGAATTGCCACCAAAACCTTAATCACTTCGCAGTTCGCAGGTTGTTTGTGGAAACTTAAAACTCAACTCACGAAGGGACTTTGACCCAATTACAACTTTTTTTATTTTTAAATTACACCTAATTGGCATTAGATTTATTTTATTTTCTTCTAAGATCTAATGGATTCTTACGCGAAATTAATTTATCTAAGGATAGACTTCTAATTAATAATCTGAGTGCGGTCAAATATGTGTTTTGAATTATATATCAAATTTTAGTTCAATCTAAACAGTAAATTAATATTGAATTGAAGGGTTACTAAGATAATTTAATGATAAAAATAAAATGATAATCAAGTTTCTCAAAAATATGAAATTAATTCTTATAACATAGACTTCAGATTAATATTTCGAAATTTAGAAGTGAAGTAATAATAAGTATTAGAAATCATGTATCAAAATATATAGGTTTAATCATTCACTAAGTCCCTATTTTCACATGGAATCTCAATTTCGTCTCTTTCTTTCTGAAAATATCAATTGGGTCCCAATTTTATGAAAATTGCAACAAATCGATCCTTTCCGTTAATTTGGCTGGACTTCGTTAAAAAAATTGATGAGTTAATGCTGAGATGACGAACGAGCGCTCGTCCATCAGCGAACGAACGCTCGTCCAGCAGCGAACGAACGCTCGTCCACCAGAGAACGAACGCTCGTCGACCTCTTACTGCTGGACAACCGTTCGTTCCACACTGGACGAGCGTTCGTTCGGTGGTCGACGAGCGTTCGTTCGCTGGTGGACGAGCGCTTGTTCGTCATCTCAGCATTCACTCATCAATTTTTTTAACGCCGTCCAGCCAAATTAACGGAAAGGATCGATTTGTTGCAATTTTCATAAAATTGGGACCCAATTGATATTTTCAGAAAGAAAGGGACGAAATTGAGATTCCATGCGAAAATAGGGACTTAGTGAATGATTAAACCAAATATATATATCAAACCAAACTTAACTTTATCCTCCATTTACTATTTACACCTAATACCACACCTAACACTTACTTAACTCTATCCTTCATTTACTTTTCAGACCTAATACCACACTTAACAAAATGTGTATTTTATTGTAGCATTATACTTATTTTATTGTAACATTATACATATTTTATTATAACATTATACGTTTTTTTACTGTATCATAAAAATTTATCTATTTTTAAAGGTTTTTACATTAAACACTCTAATTTCTTCAAAATAACAACACTTGAGGGACAATCCAACTAATTAAGGTCAGGAGTGCATCTCCGATAGAAGGGATGAGTGTACCGATGCTCACTAGAGGCAGATAGATCAACCAAACCCAAGGTCCAACTACAAACTTTCCAAGTACAACAACTTAAATATATTCTATTAGAGCTGAAATTTTCGCAATTGTTAACACTAAACTTGCCCTCCAATTAATCATTAAGGGATTTAAATGCTATTATATATTGTTACTTATTATACTATCAAAAGTTGATAGGACATAAATTTGAATGATGCATCGTTGACATAAGAGTTATGTGATCCAACGAGTTATCATGAATAATAAAAGCAATGTGTAGAACTTACGTAAATATTTTTATCTAATAAAAACATTCCTTCCGAAAGTCGGGGTTTGTTGCATGTATTAGCTCTAGACTTACTATGATGATTCAAGCAGTAGATACCCTAAAAAATAAAATATAACTAATTTAATGAGTCATTCATAGTTTAAAAGTTTAAATTAGTACATATTTACACATTCATGACTTATTCTTTGAATAAGTTGTTAGACAACTACTACCATGATAAGGCTTGCCTTATGTTAAGTTAATATACAAAAGTTAAACTTATACAAATAATACACTTTTTCTTAGTAAACATATATCTATGTTTAAATTTAGAGATCAAGTTTTAATGAGATTTTTTAGGAATCTTTAAAAAAATGGTATCTCCTTGTTTCCTAAATCTCATAATTTATTTCCACGAGAAAGTATTTTTTTCCTCAAATAATCAAAATGCATAAAATCAAGAAAATGGAAAACATATTTAAACAATGAATTTTGGATTGATTTTTTTTTCTCTCCACCACATAATAATATAATAAACTTGTCCATCAAATTTCATTTACATTGCCATAATACTAACTTTTGATGAATTGGTTGAGAAGAATGTTAAGAGATAGGAAGACATTCTGAAAATGTTTTCTTAATGTCTTGTGTTTGACGTATCCACACAAGCAACATAGTTACTTATGGAAAAGTAGCATAACACCTAACCTAGTACCAAAAGGTTATACACCTACGTGAAAGTTAATGCTCTAAGTAACGAATCTTTTTCAAAAAAACCTATATAAAGAGAAACACATGAAGAGAAGACAACAATAATCAAGATTTATTATTGCATATACACAGTCAAAACTATCTTTCGCTTGCATCATCTAAAACTCTCTTTGAAAAAAAATAATCTTTGTTACAAGTTTTCAAATATTCTTTGTATTAAAAAAATATCCTCTCTGCGAGAATCATTATATGTACTTATTTTTCATAAAAACACGTTATTTTTGTAGAATAAGAAGTGATTCAAAATACTTGTATGTTTAACTAAAAGAAGTTAAATCATATAGTCAGTTGGACAATTTGATACCAAGAGTGGTTATACTCGTTGTAAACACCATAAGTGATTAAACTCGTTGTAAATTTTTTAACGATTAGTGGAACCTCTTGAGAATGCTTAAAGGAGAACTGTACACAGATTAAAGTGAATCAGTATAAAAACAAGTTTTCTTTTTTGTTATCATTTTAAAAGTTTTCTAAATGCTTCTTAAAATCCTTAATTGTTCAACACTATTTGCAAATCATCTAATCCTTGTAAATAGCATCTAACACTAAATTGTGAATTTTTTTTTAAAACTCTATTCAAACTTCCTTTAATAGAGTTTATGTAATTTCAATTTTTTAATAATATAGCTAATAGTTTTTCTAATTTTTTTATTTTTTTTTAAATTCTTATACAATCATATTTTTTATGTATTTTTTATTTGGAAATAGTTGTTTATAATTTAATTAATGAATCATTTTTTATTTACTTATATTTTAAAAAAATTATTGTTTTTTTTAAATTTACATAAAATTATTTTTATTTTGAAATTATTAGAAAATTTAATTATTAAATTTATATTTACAAAATTTATTATAAACATAAAAAAATTGAAAAATATAATAAAAAATATTTTAAAGTTTAAAAATAAGTTCATATAAAAATTTAAAAAAAAAACATAAAAACTATAATCTTTAAAATGTGAAAAAGTTATAAAAATTAAAAGAAAGAAATCATATATTATGATACAAAATCTAAAATAAAAAACAGAACAAAACGCTAGAAGGAGGGCTTGAACCTCCGACCTTGTGGTTAACAGCCACACGCTCTAACCAACTGAGCTATTCCAGCTTACATTATGAGCAAATCTGATTATTGTTTATAATTTAATTTAAATAAATAAGGACATGGAAAAGAGGAGAGAGCTTTCTCCTCCCTAACCCTGCAATTCTGATCAAACCGAAGAACTATGATGGTAGATGAAAAATTAAGGATGAGAAAATTAGGGCGGGATAATTTATCTATACTATTTGGTCATTCTCTATCACAATTTTCTCAACTCGCGCCCTGTTGAAAGCTTGCCGCCGTCGAAAGCTTTTCCGCATTCTGCCGTCGCCGAACTGTCAAAGGCTCTACCACCATTGTCGAAGGTTCGTCGCCGTCGAAGGTTTGTCTCTCTCCCTTTTCAGTAGAAAAGGTGGTACCTTTTTTGATGGAATTTTGATGGGTGTCTCTGTTGTTTTATTTGTGTGGAGTGGGAGAGACTAGGGTTCTTTTGTTTTTTTTGCTGTTCGTGTGGTAAGTTGTGATATGTTGCAGTGTATGGACCCATTTGTGCTGTTTTCTTAATGTTTGCTGTTGAAAAATTGGTTTTTTGTCGTGATTCTAGGTTGTTTCTCCTTGTTTCCTTTGGCTCGTGGGTTAAGATTAAGAAACTCTTTGAAGATTAAGGTTCTAAATTGTGGTCGCAGAGTCTATTTTTGTTGAGTTCTTGGTATTGCAGGAAATTGCAGCTACAGTTGTGGTTGTGGACTGTTTTTTTAAAATCTTGTTCAAGGTTTAAAAGATCTACAGACTCTTTCAAGGTTTCAAAAATGATTTGCAGTTTCAATTGTGCCACAATTTCAAGGCTTTTTGGGTCTCCAGTTATAAATGGGGCCGCATTTGTTGTATTTATTTAATTTTCGGTAATGTCATGGATTGTGACAAAACCATGACTGTAGTTGCAATTTAGAACCTTGGACTTATGGTTTAGTTTCAAGTGAGGAGAGGAACTGGAGAAAATAAAAGCATCATGTTTTGAGAAGAGAACTCTTAATTGGAGGGGAGGTATTTGAGGTCCTCATTTTCCCTTCCCTCTAAACCTTTGAAGCAAACAACAAATTTTATTCAAATCCCTCTCTCCTTCCTTGTTTTTACATCTGTGTTGTACGAGGATTGGATCCCATGAACTGTAGTTTAAGTCATTTATGGAGAATATTGTTAAAATCTAAGGAAAAAAGATAAAAATGCTATCTTTGTATTGATTTCTTGATTGGTAAATTGGAATGAAGCTATTGGTGTTTTAAGGAAAAAATGTAAATACTTCAGTAACTGTGTTGATCTTTAACCCAAACCTATATTATGCTAATTACTAAATTGAAACTTTAATTTTGATCAGAGAACACCAAAAGCACTAAGGGATTTCTATCTACGTTTTGTCCTTGCCATTATACTTACTTTATCTGTTAATATTGGGTTTTCGTTAAATTTCCTTTTTAAGTATTTGGTTGAGGTAAATTTTCAAGTATCTCACCTATCCCCATCTTTGTTAGCAGCAGCACTACAGCAGAGCTCAGCGCTGAAACACTGGAGGAGCAGGCTTCAGTATTGGAGAAAGAACTGAGCTTGAAAGGAAGGGAAACTCTTGATGTGTTGAAAGAATTGGCTGGACCGTGAGCTGTATACTGCACTATAAAAATAGTTCACTGAACTGAAAAATAGTTCAGTTCCGTTATTCTGTACTATTTTTTAGTTCAGTGTAGTTTTCCTAAACTGGTTTATAGTTAACTATAAACTTTTATAGTGCAGTACACTATAGGACAGTTTGCCCACCCCTAGAGAAAATTAAGAAAAGAGTAGTGATGATGACGATTGGATGAATGAAGAAGAATGGGAAAAAGAGTTGCGTCCTTTGTTCTTCCCTACAGAGCCTTATTCTTCTCCTCCACCACTGAAACCCCCAGCCTTTACTCCTTCCTCCAGCCCTCAGTCTTTACCCTCACCATAAACAAGCAGCAACCCATTTCAGAAGGCTCCCCAAAGCCACCAACTTTCCTCTCACCTTCCCAACACTCCACTCTCGAAACCACCCTCCACAAGTCCCTCCTAAGCAGCAACACTGATGAGGCATGGAAGTCCTTCAAGGCACTCACCACCCACCAAGCCTTCCCTCCCAAACCCCTCACCAATTCCCTTCTCTCTCACCTCTCCTCCCTTGGTGACACCCTCAATCTCAAGAGGGCATTTGCCTCTGCTCTCTTTCTCATGGAGAAGAACCCCTTGTTGCTCCAACATGACACCCTCCACCACATGCTCCTCTCCATGAAGGCTGCCAACACTGCAGCCCCTGCATTTGCCCTTGTCAGGTCCATGCTCAGGTTCAGGTTCTTTGTTCCTTTTCATGTTTGGGGGCCTGTGCTTGTTGAGATCAGTAGGAACTGTGGTAACCTTGCTGCTTTCTTGAGGCTCTTTGAGGAGAATTGTAGGGTAGCTCTTGAGGAGAGAGTTGAGTTCATGAAGCCTGATGTTGGTGCTTGCAATGCAGCACTGGAAGGTTGCTGCTTTGAGCTTGAGTCTGTAAGTGATGCTGAGAGGATTGTGGAGACAATGTCAAGTCTAGGGGTTAGGCCTGATGAGTTCAGTTTTGGGTTTCTGGGGTATTTGTATGCACTCAAGGGATTGGAAGAGAGGATTAGGGAGTTAGAAGTTTTGATGGATGGGTTTGGCTGTTTGAACAAGAAGGGTTTTTATTGTAATTTGATTAAGGGTTACGTTAAGTCTGAGAATTTGGCTTCTGTGGAGGCAACTATTGTTAGATTTCTGAATGATGGATGTGGAAAGGATTGGGGTTTTGGTGTTGAAACTTTTTGTGAAGTGATTAAGGTTTATTTTCAGAAGGGAAATATCAAGGGGTTGGCTAATTTGATTGTTAAAGCTCAAAAGATAGAGGGTTCAAATATTGTGGTTGATAGGTCTATAGGGTATGGAATTGTTAATGCGTGTGTTAGTATTGGACTATCTGATAAAGCACATAGTATTCTTGATGAGATGAATGTTCAGGGGGCCTCTGTGGGTCTTGGGGTCTATATACCTATCTTGAAGGCTTACTGTAAAGAAAATAGAACTGCTGAGGCTACTCAATTGGTGATGGAGATTAGTAATTCCGGTCTTCAGTTGGATGTGGGAACCTATGATGCTTTGATAGAAGCATCCATGTGCAGCCAAGATTTTCAGTCAGCGTTTTCACTGTTTAGGGACATGAGAGAGGCAAGGATTCCTGACTTGAAAGGGAGTTACTTAACTATAATGACAGGTTTGATGGAAAAACATCGGCCTGAGTTGATGGCAGCTTTCTTGGATGAGGTGGTTGAAGATCCTAGGATTGATGTAGGTACTCATGATTGGAATTCTATCATCCATGCTTTCTGTAAAGCTGGGAGACTTGACGATGCAAGAAGAACTTTTAGAAGGATGACGTTCCTGCAGTTTGAGCCAAACGATCAGACATACTTGTCTATGATTAATGGATATGTCTTGGCTGAGAAATATTTTCTCGTGCTGATGTTGTGGAACGAGGTTAAGAGGAAGCTATCCATGGATGGGCAGAAGGGGATCAAGTTTGACCATAATTTGGTTGATGCGTTCCTTTATGCTATGGTCAAGGGTGGTTTCTTTGATGCTGTTATGCAAGTTGTGGAGAAAGCTAATGAGATGAAAATATTTGTTGATAAGTGGAGATACAAGCAAGCATTCATGGAGACCCATAAAAAGCTCAGGGTGGCAAAGTTAAGGAAAAGAAATTTTAAAAAAATGGAAGCACTTATTGCTTTCAAGAACTGGGCTGGCTTAAATGCCTGAACCTTTTACAGTGGCTACTTCATATCATAGGGATTAAACCATCATGTCTGAAAGAAACAATTCAAAATGAAGGCTGAGGATGGTTCAATATTGCAGATTCTTTCAATAAGCGAGCTTCAATTCCACCAACTTAGGAGCACTTCAAATTTTGATTTTCTTGAATGATACACTTAGTTTAGGCTTGGAGGGTTCGGCTCAACAAGGTTATTTTCTCCTATTTTTTTGCCTTGATGCTACAGAAAGCAATTATTTGACACTGTCACTGAGTTTTTATTCAGCTAATTCTTTCATTTTGGGCTAAATGTATTGATTTCTTCTTCCCTTTTGTTCTCTGCCGTCCCCCATTTTTGGTGGTTGATTGCTGTCTTCACTTGTCTTCTTGTACTTGTGACTGGAAATTTAAACACACTGAATCAAGGAACGGCTTACACTTCTTGATAACTATGTATGAAGTAACTTGTAAACTATGGCAGAAAGTAATAGCATCACACATAGTACAGATCAATTCTTTTCCCTATTTTGTACTTCTAGTGAGTTGTTTATAGAAAGTCATTATCTTTATCTGAACCAAATTAGAGTTAAGCACTATAAATGAACATGATTTGAAGCAGGAGATTGTTCATCCCCTGGACGTGTATGTTCAGGTTTAATATTTTTATTTAGCCTAGATTTTTTTTTCTTCAATAGCTCAAGACTGTGGGTAGTAATTGAGACTTGATTTGCAGTGTACTATATCAGTTGCAGTTAGTGAGGGCAAACGTTTTTCATCACAACATTCTGAGTTAATTACTTTACATGACATTATAAATAAAATAACAAGAGGTTTTATGTTTTAGTAAACTAAACAGATGATTTGCCTTAATTTACCAAGTTTAAACTGAATGAATTGAATAGGATTTTAAGGAGGGAACAAGATGATTTTGATTGTTTTTGGAGAAAATAATTAATTTACTCAAAAGTTCTATCTGAAAGTGTTTGTTTATAAGCTGTTGGAAATACAAAATAAGCCAAGCTTTCACTGAGTTATTCACATTCCATATAATATAGACATTCCTTGTTCATAAATGTTGAATACTTGGCATGCCTTGCAGATTAGGACACATGACAACTCAAGACTCAAATCTGTCATTTTAGTATGTGATGTGTGCCAGTTTGACATTGCACGAGGCAAGGGCATCTCTGTTTTTGCAGGTTCCATTCTTTGTGCTGCTTGTTGCTGCAATGATGGCGTGGAAGTAAAACACCCCACTGGTGTTAAAATATCATAGTCTAACAATTGGTTTACTCCTATTCTTTGTGCCCTCTTTCTTGTGCTTCTAGGATGTTGAAGGATGAAGTAACCTGTAACTTAAGGCACAAATTTATACATCACACATGGTAGATATAATTTTTTTCCTCTTTTTGTACTTCGAGTGAGTTGTTTGAAGAAAATCAATATCTTTAATAACTCCTCACTAAATAAGTTCAATACGAAAGTAAATATAATAAAATGAAGTTAGGAAGAACTCATCGAGTAAAATAAATTTTGATAATAAAAATAAATAAATATTCATAATTTTTTTATTCAAGCATATTTACCACAAAAGCATTATAATGATTATCTCCGAACATGATTCTTATACCAACTATTGTTATGTTTAAATAAATTTCTCCGTAAAATTTTTGAAAGAAAACATCGAAAAATTAAAAAAACTTTCTGGTACACTAAAATGAACTTATGTAAAAATTAAAATAATTTTTAAGAAACCCATATAAAAATTTAAAAATAAGGTTATTCAAGTTATCTGTAGCTTCTAATTTTTTTTTTTGTTTTTTTTCCTCATATTTTTTCTATATAAAGTTTTTACGAGTAGATTTATAGAACAGCTTTCTATTTAACATTAAATTTTAATAATAAAAAGAAAAGAGACAACATTCTCTTCTTCATAAAAGGAGTCAAATACAAATGAAAATAGAAGAAAAAAAAAAACCTTAAGTCTTGTGACCCAAATACATACAAATGCTTTTTTTTTTTAAACCAAAATGAAAAAGATGAAGACTTTATCATTAACTCCATCAGAAAAGAGCTTGGAAACAGAAAATTGAACCTGCTTGCTAGAAGAGATGACAACAGATGCACTCTCAAGCTAAGTCTATGTGCAATAGCATGGGCAATTTCCTTAGTGCAAGCTATCACAATTGTTACCTTTCCTTCAAATCTCTTACCTTTTCCATTTCTTCTTTCTACGCAATCAACCCAACTCAGCTAAAAGAAAGAGCCTTTTTTGTGTGTTTGATTGAGAAATGACAAAAAGGAAAGAAGGAAGATCAACCATTTGAGGAGATGAATGAGAAAAAACAACTCTGATTAGGGACGAGTAAGCAATTTTCAAAACAATAGCACACCTCATCCTTTCAACAAGTTGCAGATCACAAATTTCAGCCACTTATTAAAAACTTAATGTATCTGACAGATAAAATAAGTGGTCCACGTGTGCGGTAGTTTATATTTGTTAACTCAACCTTAGGTGTTAAAACATTTTTTATTAGTGAAAGTGGCATCTTTGGTTTTTGCTCCCACGATTTCTCTTGCAAACTATGTTCCTGTGAAATATCTTTCCCTCAGATTAAAACCACCCTTTTGAATTTCAACAAACCAATTAATATCATTGAAGGCAAGTGAACTCTAATCTCATCTACTTCTTAGAAAAGTCGTAGTTGCCTTTCATATTCTATAATTTGTCACTATCTTTTTTGTTTTTTCTACTATGTGACTTTTGCAACAATAATATAGTATAATTTTGTAACTACATATATAGGATGAGGTGTAATTAATCAAAGAATCATACTCAAACAGCTACCTGAAATGGGAGAATCCATGTTTGTCTCCTTGGCCTTTCTAATGCTTTGTACCGTGCTCCAAAGGGTGTGGTCACATGAAGATCAGCCTCTTTCAAAAGTTGCTGTTCATAAGGCAACAGTGTCACTTCTTGACCTTGCTTACATCAAAGCATCACCAGCTATTCTTGGACAAGAAGTAAGTTTTGACACTGTAAATTCATCAGCAGTGTCACTTGTAAACTCTCGATGATAACCAACTTGTTTTAGTTTCCATATTATTGCTATATTGCATATTGCCTCATTGCTGATGTAAGTTTTACTGGTTTCTTTTATAGGGGAAAACTGCTGAGTGGATAACCCTGGAGTACAGTTCTCCAATTCCATCCATTGATGATTGGATTGGAGTATTCTCTCCTGCAAACTTTAGGTAACATTCAAAGTAGATGCCTATCTAAAATCTTGCCCTGTAACCTATAAAGGTTCTATTTGATTGTTTCGGTTAGATACACTACATTTTATGTTAATTAGGAAAACTTAGACTTTTGAAATTGTTTGATATCGGTAGATATTGTTTTTTAACAATATCTTTTATTTATTATATTTATGTTTGGTTGTCATATATACTTGTATCATTCTTTATTATAACTATATTACTCTATGTGTATTTTAGATACATGGAAGATTAATCCTATACCTAGTTTTACTATATTCAATAGTTTCAATCAAATTCTTGCCTAGTACAACCAAACCTGGTTCCTGAGTTTTAGTTGATTGCTCTTGTTTTGTGCATTTCAGTGCTTCCACATGTCCAAAAGAAAACCGTAGAGTCTATCCACCACTACTGTGTTCTGCGCCCATTAAGGTACCACTGACCTGTCCTATGTTTAGTAATGACATCACCACAACTGTTTTTTTTTTTTTTTTTTTCTGTAGCTTTTCTTGAAGCTAGGGAAATTTATCAAAGAAAATGTAGAAGTGAAGGTCTAATGAATGTTTACCCCATTGTGCAGTATCAATATGCAAATTACTCAAGCCCCTTATACATAGTACATGGAAAAGGGTTTCTGAAGCTTCGGTTGATCAATCAGAGATCAGATTTCTCATTTGCACTATTTTCTGGTGGCTTGTCAAATGTAGGCCATCATTAGTTTGAACTTTCTTGATCAAGTGGATGTTAATATTCCATGATTTTTATTCTTCTACAAATCAAGTTGCATTGAAAAATCATTTCGGAGTAGATTTGGTCCATGAGAATATTTCCATATTTGTTTTTCTTTTTTGAACAGTGAATAGAAGTTAGCAAATTCCTTGAAAGGCTACTTCAAGGATGAGTAGAAATTATCATTTTTATTTGTTTCCCTTTTCAGTATGCATTTTTTGTCCACTTCTGCTCTGCTTTTCTATCAGTCATATTTTCCTTCAGATACTGTGGAAGTCTTCGCATTATCTCTTCTAAGATTTTTCTATTCTCATTCTATCTATGTGTACATGAATTGTAAAGATTAGCTCCTCTTATGCTTTCATTTCACACCTGATATGCTTTCTATATAGACTAATGGAATATGTAAACAGAATGTATGAAAGTTTCCATTCCCTTGTTCAAGAAATGAACAGAATGGTAAGGAGACTACTAGACAGCAAGTTGGTTCCACCCCCAAATTAGGACAGAAGAAAAGCAGAGGTATTATAGATACGAACAATGGAAACCAATAGTAGTTTTAATGTACATTCATAGAACAGCAACCAAATACACAACACAGACAGCTCATGCTCAAAGTTTCACAAACATATACATAAAAAATACCAACTCGCTCACCTGATTTTCCTCATTTGCATACTGGTATTATGGATGACACACATTTCTTTTGGATTTACTTATGTTTACATTACAATCCTAATTAGTGGAGCTATAATGTTGGCCTAGAGGTAAAAGTTGGAAGGGAGGGTGGAAGAGGTTGTAGGTTCAACTTTCCAACTAACATTTGCGAGATATAAGACTGATTTGAAGGATTTGAAAGAGAGGGTAGGAGAGGTTGTGGGTTTAACTCTCCCACTAACAAAAACTAACAACTAACATTTGCCAGTAAAAAGAAATCCTAATTAGTAATATCAATTACATTGCCCAATTCTACATATTTAGTAACAATTTTATGTCTCTCCTAAACTCCTAGTTTGCTCATCAATTATGAAATGACTAAATGCATTTTCTCATTCGTTTTTATTTACCTCATGACAGCCAAAGCTTGTGGCAGTGTCAAATAAAATAGCTTTTGCTAATCCAAATGCTCCAGTTTACCCTCGCCTTGCACTAGGAAAGTCATGGAATGAGGTTAGATCTTATTCTCTAGTCCTAGATTGCATAAAACTTACACAGTTGAAATTTTCCTATGTTAGCAAATGTTATGTGAACTTTTGAAGGAAAAAAGCATACAGCATGCTGCTACTATCTCTTTTAGTTTTCCTTTAAATTACATTTTTGTTACATTTGCTGTTTTTCATTAGAAGGTTTCTTTCATTTTATCAAAATAAAACAGTATCATTTTGATCTTTAAATCAGATGAGTGTAACATGGACAAGTGGATACGGGATCAGTGATGCTGAACCTTTTGTTCAATGGGGTCCAAAAGGAGGGGATCATATGCATTCACCTGCTGAGACACTGACTTTCACTAGCGATAGCATGTGTGGTATGGGAACTCATCAACCAGTAAATTTATGCACTTCATCATTCATTTTGATGGATTTTCTTTTTCAAAAAGGTTGTTCATTGCACACTATAATTATCTATTTCTGAACAGGTTCACCAGCAAGAACAGTGGGATGGCGTGACCCTGGATACATACACACAAGTCATCTAAAAGAACTGTGGCCCAATAGATTGTATGTTATTTCTAGATTAGGCCTAGTTTTAAGCACTTTTCAATTTTATTTTTCCCTTGGAAAGGTGTACGGCATATCCATGATTCTGATATTCAGATTTTGTTTTACCTTAAAGTACATTACCTTTTCAATAATTTTTTGAGAGCTTCACTCTGAAGCCATCAATTTTTATTTGATACTGTTATCTATTATGGTCGAACACCACCTAGTAGATTCTTGTTATCTTGTTGCATTGTCACTATATGCCATATATTTCAGCTTGATTTAGATCTGTTAGCCAATGAAAAATAATTACTATTCTTTTGTTATTGAGCTCCAAACTAGGTAAACCCTATTGTGTTGAACCGTATTTTCTACTTAAATTATGTTTGCTGTAGTGAAGTCATGACAATTTAATTGTGCTTTCTGCTGATTGTGCAGATATGAGTACAAGATAGGACACAAATTAAACAATGGTACATTTATCTGGAGCGGAAACTATCAGTTCAGAGCACCTCCTTTTCCTGGACAGAAGTCCTTACAACGTGTTCTCATATTTGGAGATATGGGAAAGGTTTGAACTGTTACAAAAAGTATGCATTCATATATTCGATGGATGGCATCTGTCATGTTTTTCAGTGACGTTGGTCCTATATATATGATAATTTGATGTCTAAAATTGTGATATATGCTCATACTCAGTATATTATATCAATATCTTGCTTGGACATTCAAAATTCTAGTCTATGGTATTTAGCCAAAGAATATACTATAGAATAAATGAATACTTATGAGAAGACTTGTTTCGTTACTCATTCGTCATGAGGCAGCCATAGTTTCATGTGTTCTACATATAAAGTGGATATAATTGTTTAAGTGTAAGATGTAGTTGTTAGTAATACAATGGTGAAGAGGATTATTCTTAGCCTCAATGAATTTTGAATCTAACTAGAGTTTGGAAGTCACTTATAATATCAATAATATTATATATGAGATTTAGAGAATGATATTATCAAGGATTGACAACACTTGAAGAATTGGAAAATACAAATTATAACCTTTAGAACTGATAATAGATGGGAAGACTTAAAAATAGGCACCACAAACAATGAGGTTTGATAATCCTTGAAGATCGCCACAAGCCTTGTATTGGGTCTTAGGCTTCTATTTGATCTTGAATATGACTTCATGATTATTAAAAGTTTCATCATTCTCAATGATCATCATTCCCCTCTTCAAAAGGCTTTGTCCTCAAATATGATAAATCATCACCCATATCAAAAGAAGAGAGATCAACCACACTAAAAGTATTACTTACACCATACTTACCCTGCAAATCTAGTTTGTAGGCATTATCATTTATCTTGGCCAATACTTGAAAAGGACCATCCACTCTTGGCACATGCTTAGACTTCTTTTGTGTTGGGAATCACTCTTTTCTGAAATGCACTCATACCTAGTCACCTAGTACAAATGTAACCCTTTTTCTTCCTTTGTTGGCATATTTTGCATACCCTTCCTTTTTCTTCTCAATTTGGGCCTCCATGTAACTTCTTGACATATTATGCTTTATCCTGCCTAGATTGATCCTTATACTGAGAAGTGTTAGGTAATGGTAACAAATCCAAAGGAGTTAAAGGATTAAAACCATAAACAATTTCAAATGGTGACAATTGAATAGTATTATATATAGCCGTATTGTAAGCAAATTCAACATGTGGTAAAAACTCTTCCCAAGTTCTAAGATTTTTCATAATTGTAGCTCTAAGAAGAGTAGAAAAGATTCTATTCACCACCTGAGTTTGTCTATCTGTTTGGGGTGACAAGTTGTTGAAAACAACAATTTAGTTCCAATCTTACCCCACAAAGTCCTCCAACTAAGAAATTTAGAATGTGGGTCACTTACAATACTTTTAGGAAAGCTGTGCAACCTTTGTAAAAAGTGGAGCACATCAAATGGTTGCAATTGTGGCTGCATCAGCCATATTTGTGCATAATTTCCCGCAATATCAACAATCTTGATGAGACTAAACACGACTATAATTTAAAACCTTGTGCCTATGAGATCAATTATGAGTATTTGATGCATAGTTAACCATGCAGGAGGAAATTGACGGTTCCAACGAATACAACAATTTCCAGCATGGCTCAATTAACACTACTCTGCAGCTTATCCAGGACTTGGAAAACATTGACGTTGTTTTCCATATTGGAGATATATGTTATGCAAATGGTTACCTTTCTCAATGGGATCAATTTACAGCACAGGTGGAGCCAATTGCATCAGCTGTGCCCTACATGGTTGCAAGGTTTTTTATACAGCTTACCAAAAAATTAGTCTAGGATGTGTTTCAATTTATTTATTTATTTATAAAAATGATACTCTTGTGGTGTCTTTGGTCTTACAGTGGGAATCATGAGCGAGATTGGCCTGGAACAGGATCCTTTTACGAGAACATGGATTCTGGAGGAGAATGTGGTGTGTTGGCACAGACTATGTTCTACACCCCTGCTTCAAACAGGGCTAAGGTTTGGTATGATAATATGACCTCCATTTGAGATGATAATCACTAAAATAAATTTTGTATATTGTATGATTTTTCCTGTGTAGAAAGTTTATCTTCTGCTGGGTTTAATGATTTTTCATGATTTGGGTATGAACAATGAATTACTAAGAATTGCAACGTTATTCAATTAAGTGTAAATAGTCAAAATAATTCTAAGACTTTCCAATTTTGCACCATCTCTTTTTTTCTTAATGATGCTACCCTTTTTTTTAACTATTATTCAAAAACTATCCTCATTTAACCAGAAAGGGTTTACAAATCACTTTTGAAAAATTAATCCCAAGAAATATTAAAACTCTCTGACATTAAAAATCATTAATGACATTTTGAAGAAATAATGACATTTTCATTTTGTTTTGTAATAACAGTTAAAAAATGAATAAAGGGGAATGCCATTGATAACTCTCAACATAAAAAAGTAAAGCAACAAGAACCACCACCTTGTATTGATCATATTATCATCAGTTCCTAAAATATGTAGCTCATTAGGCTGAGTTATTCGGCATCAAAATCTAAATTAAGGGTTTTCATTCATACTCTTTTTTGGACTGAAAGTAAATAGGAGGGAAAAGATAACGAGGTGGGTTCAATATGTAAAGCTTAGTGAAAAGGAATATCATTTATTTTAGTTATGGCAAATAAATACATTTTAGTATTTGGAAGGTTAATGTAATGAGGCATTGTAATAATTTTATAATAAAGCTCACCAATGGTTGCTTTTGGTTTAAAAAGCTTTAGGTAGTATGGAATATTCAACACATCAGGTATTTGGAACGTGTTACATTTCTACTTCTTTCACCAGGTATTCAATTGACTATGGCATGTTCCGCTTCTGTATCGCTGACACTGAACATGATTGGAGAGAAGGAACAGAACAATACAAGTTCATTGAGCATTGTTTCGCTTCAGTTGACAGACAAAAACAGCCGTGGCTAATTTTCCTTGCACATAGGGTACTTGGATACTCCTCTTGTATCTGTTATGCAGAAGAGGGATCATTTGCTGAACCAATGGGGAGAGAGAGCCTTCAAAAGCTATGGCAGAAGTACAAGGTGGACATTGCCGTATATGGCCATGTGCACAATTATGAGAGGACATGCCCCATATACCAGGTTTCTTCAACCGTGTGCTTTCTTCCATTTAATTTTTTTTAACATAAAGCTAATATTTACATTAACAACACACATCAAGAATTAGGCGTAAAGAAATCAAAAGGCCAAGTTCCCTAATCCCTACTGTGCTCTTCTTGACCAAAATGAAACAAATAGCATTTTACATGCCACAAATATCATCATTTAAACCTGAAAATCGGAAAGACAATGTGCATTTTCTCTACTAACAACTATCTTTTACATTTTGCAACAGAATATCTGCACTAATGAAGAGAAATACCACTATAAGGGAACCTTAAAGGGGACAATACATATTGTTGCTGGTGGTGGTGGATCTAGCCTTTCAACATTTACTTCCCTCAAAACCAAATGGAGCATCTTTAAAGACTATGACTATGGATTTGTAAAACTAACTGCTTTTGATCACTCAAATTTGTTGTTTGAGTACAAGAAGAGCCGAGATGGGAAGGTTTATGACTCCTTCAATATATCACGTGATTATAGAGACATATTGGCCTGCACCATGGATAGTTGCCCAAGTATGACAATGGCATCTTGATTGATAAAATGGAAAAAGATTCAATGTATCCAGCCATGTTGAAGCAGTGAATTATGAGTAAATTATCTTCCACAAGCAAATAGATGTTATATTCGGCTGCAAGCTGTCATCTTGACCAATGCGAACGCACGCTCAATTTATTGGTATTTAAGTTTAAGCTGCAAGCACTTTCTTGTACCTAAAATAAAATAGGAGAGCGAAATACAATGCTATACAAGCAATACCAGTAATTACCAAAACCAAATTGAATCCAGATGGATAGTCAAAAACTGTGGTTTCAAAGTTCATTCCAAATACACCTGCTACAGCAGTAAATACTGCAGCTACCAATGTAGCAGCTGTAAGAAGCAGCTCAAACTGTATTAGCTGGTTTTGAATATTTCCCTGTAATAAATAGAGTGAAAAGTAATGCTGCCTGTGTCACAGTTTAGAGCATCAAAGAATTAAAGGAATATTCAGCAGAATGTTGAAAACTGTTAATGTCAGCTTACCAATTTTATGTTGATAAAATCTTCTGTGTCGTCAATGTACTCTTTGAGCTGCATTACCAGCAGAAAAAAAAAAATATTTAGCACTTGCATGAAGCGCCTAAATAATAAAACCATATGCTATTAGTTAATATAAAATGAAACTGTGGCTGCTACTCATATGAGAAAAATCATAATGCAACAGCTGATTGGGTGAAGGCTTGCCTGAGCTAATTTAATGTTTATATAAGNTATCTGTTTGGGGTGACAAGTTGTTGAAAACAACAATTTAGTTCCAATCTTACCCCACAAAGTCCTCCAACTAAGAAATTTAGAATGTGGGTCACTTACAATACTTTTAGGAAAGCTGTGCAACCTTTGTAAAAAGTGGAGCACATCAAATGGTTGCAATTGTGGCTGCATCAGCCATATTTGTGCATAATTTCCCGCAATATCAACAATCTTGATGAGACTAAACACGACTATAATTTAAAACCTTGTGCCTATGAGATCAATTATGAGTATTTGATGCATAGTTAACCATGCAGGAGGAAATTGACGGTTCCAACGAATACAACAATTTCCAGCATGGCTCAATTAACACTACTCTGCAGCTTATCCAGGACTTGGAAAACATTGACGTTGTTTTCCATATTGGAGATATATGTTATGCAAATGGTTACCTTTCTCAATGGGATCAATTTACAGCACAGGTGGAGCCAATTGCATCAGCTGTGCCCTACATGGTTGCAAGGTTTTTTATACAGCTTACCAAAAAATTAGTCTAGGATGTGTTTCAATTTATTTATTTATTTATAAAAATGATACTCTTGTGGTGTCTTTGGTCTTACAGTGGGAATCATGAGCGAGATTGGCCTGGAACAGGATCCTTTTACGAGAACATGGATTCTGGAGGAGAATGTGGTGTGTTGGCACAGACTATGTTCTACACCCCTGCTTCAAACAGGGCTAAGGTTTGGTATGATAATATGACCTCCATTTGAGATGATAATCACTAAAATAAATTTTGTATATTGTATGATTTTTCCTGTGTAGAAAGTTTATCTTCTGCTGGGTTTAATGATTTTTCATGATTTGGGTATGAACAATGAATTACTAAGAATTGCAACGTTATTCAATTAAGTGTAAATAGTCAAAATAATTCTAAGACTTTCCAATTTTGCACCATCTCTTTTTTTCTTAATGATGCTACCCTTTTTTTTAACTATTATTCAAAAACTATCCTCATTTAACCAGAAAGGGTTTACAAATCACTTTTGAAAAATTAATCCCAAGAAATATTAAAACTCTCTGACATTAAAAATCATTAATGACATTTTGAAGAAATAATGACATTTTCATTTTGTTTTGTAATAACAGTTAAAAAATGAATAAAGGGGAATGCCATTGATAACTCTCAACATAAAAAAGTAAAGCAACAAGAACCACCACCTTGTATTGATCATATTATCATCAGTTCCTAAAATATGTAGCTCATTAGGCTGAGTTATTCGGCATCAAAATCTAAATTAAGGGTTTTCATTCATACTCTTTTTTGGACTGAAAGTAAATAGGAGGGAAAAGATAACGAGGTGGGTTCAATATGTAAAGCTTAGTGAAAAGGAATATCATTTATTTTAGTTATGGCAAATAAATACATTTTAGTATTTGGAAGGTTAATGTAATGAGGCATTGTAATAATTTTATAATAAAGCTCACCAATGGTTGCTTTTGGTTTAAAAAGCTTTAGGTAGTATGGAATATTCAACACATCAGGTATTTGGAACGTGTTACATTTCTACTTCTTTCACCAGGTATTCAATTGACTATGGCATGTTCCGCTTCTGTATCGCTGACACTGAACATGATTGGAGAGAAGGAACAGAACAATACAAGTTCATTGAGCATTGTTTCGCTTCAGTTGACAGACAAAAACAGCCGTGGCTAATTTTCCTTGCACATAGGGTACTTGGATACTCCTCTTGTATCTGTTATGCAGAAGAGGGATCATTTGCTGAACCAATGGGGAGAGAGAGCCTTCAAAAGCTATGGCAGAAGTACAAGGTGGACATTGCCGTATATGGCCATGTGCACAATTATGAGAGGACATGCCCCATATACCAGGTTTCTTCAACCGTGTGCTTTCTTCCATTTAATTTTTTTTAACATAAAGCTAATATTTACATTAACAACACACATCAAGAATTAGGCGTAAAGAAATCAAAAGGCCAAGTTCCCTAATCCCTACTGTGCTCTTCTTGACCAAAATGAAACAAATAGCATTTTACATGCCACAAATATCATCATTTAAACCTGAAAATCGGAAAGACAATGTGCATTTTCTCTACTAACAACTATCTTTTACATTTTGCAACAGAATATCTGCACTAATGAAGAGAAATACCACTATAAGGGAACCTTAAAGGGGACAATACATATTGTTGCTGGTGGTGGTGGATCTAGCCTTTCAACATTTACTTCCCTCAAAACCAAATGGAGCATCTTTAAAGACTATGACTATGGATTTGTAAAACTAACTGCTTTTGATCACTCAAATTTGTTGTTTGAGTACAAGAAGAGCCGAGATGGGAAGGTTTATGACTCCTTCAATATATCACGTGATTATAGAGACATATTGGCCTGCACCATGGATAGTTGCCCAAGTATGACAATGGCATCTTGATTGATAAAATGGAAAAAGATTCAATGTATCCAGCCATGTTGAAGCAGTGAATTATGAGTAAATTATCTTCCACAAGCAAATAGATGTTATATTCGGCTGCAAGCTGTCATCTTGACCAATGCGAACGCACGCTCAATTTATTGGTATTTAAGTTTAAGCTGCAAGCACTTTCTTGTACCTAAAATAAAATAGGAGAGCGAAATACAATGCTATACAAGCAATACCAGTAATTACCAAAACCAAATTGAATCCAGATGGATAGTCAAAAACTGTGGTTTCAAAGTTCATTCCAAATACACCTGCTACAGCAGTAAATACTGCAGCTACCAATGTAGCAGCTGTAAGAAGCAGCTCAAACTGTATTAGCTGGTTTTGAATATTTCCCTGTAATAAATAGAGTGAAAAGTAATGCTGCCTGTGTCACAGTTTAGAGCATCAAAGAATTAAAGGAATATTCAGCAGAATGTTGAAAACTGTTAATGTCAGCTTACCAATTTTATGTTGATAAAATCTTCTGTGTCGTCAATGTACTCTTTGAGCTGCATTACCAGCAGAAAAAAAAAAATATTTAGCACTTGCATGAAGCGCCTAAATAATAAAACCATATGCTATTAGTTAATATAAAATGAAACTGTGGCTGCTACTCATATGAGAAAAATCATAATGCAACAGCTGATTGGGTGAAGGCTTGCCTGAGCTAATTTAATGTTTATATAAGCACCTTAGCTATATTACCCAATACTATGATATCCAACGTAAAATACCCTATGCTATAAGCAACATGGGTAGATTGTAAGGCTACAGCTGAGTAGGTCAAACTTTTCATACCGATAATAGTGTGTTAAGAGTATTATCAATGAGTACAAAATATGCTTCAAGCAACATTTCGAGTGGCTCAATCCTTTCCTCGTTATCAGAAGAGACCATTGAGCTACCATGTTTACTAGAATTTCCAATGCTGCTGAAAGCCCTTTGCAACATCTGGACTCCACTAGTCGTTCGCTCGGGTGAAACAGGAGCTGACTTTGAAATCACTCCACCAGATGCATTAGTTTGAAAACAGTCATTAATAGTGTAAGTATCAGATCTTCTCTTTTTCTCAGTTAGACACATCTCAGCCATGTCACCATCATCATCCATAAGATGTTCTATTTCATCACGAACCTGGGAATTAACAAGGAATTACTAGTTGTAGGTGATAGAAAGCCAGAAAAAATGAGAATAGTAATCAAGGATAATAATTCAACATTGATCAACCTTCTGAACTCGTTGAGTCAAAGCAAGCAGGTGACCTTTAAATCTCCTAACACGTTCCAGATTTAGAGTACTGATAGATGAGGCTAGTTCATCTAGCACGGGATATATTTCCATTTCCAGTTCGTTTACCTGTCAAATAACATCCTTCTTAATATACCCGATTCAAGATGTCAATTTAATTGCATAAGCTGGAAGCTTATTCAACATCTTTTTCTATGCGTTAAGCTATGCATATGATATAACGTGACATAAACGTAATGACCTCAATTCCAAAACTAAAACAACCATTTGCAAGATACAAGCTATACGACTATACCTGGTCTTGAGCCACTGAAATTTGCATTACAATGATCTAGGTCCTAAGATAAAATTAGATATCAGAGGAGTGATAAACCTTCACTCCTATGGATTTCTTGGGGACATTGTGAAACTTCATATGTTAATTTTAAATCTTGTATTGGTTTTTCCCAATTTCTCTTGTTTTACAACAAAATTAATGAATTAGATGAGTTCAGATGAAAATAGGTCATCACATTTGATGGAGATATAAAACAAAATGATTTTATGAAGATATCAACAAAAGGAATTGTTGAAGAAAATTATAGAGATATCTATTCTGAGGCAATTTAAAGAAACTCTATCCAATCTCAATCTCAAATTTGGTGGAAATAATGAAGTAATCCTCTCTCTATCCGTATGAAAAGAGTAGGAACTAGAGATTGGATACACTCATCTTTGATCATCTTATCATCTTTCATAATACCTCAATTTTTTTACTCAATTCACAATATTCTGTCGTCTTGGCAATCTTGGAGCATCACAAACATAAATTGTCAAATAGTACACAGTAGCAGCAATAACTCAAGCCAAAGTCATTGCAGCTATTGCAGTGCTCAGGAAAAACTGAAAACAGGGTGAAATCTTTTTGTTCATAGATCGCTCAGTGTAGCGGCATTTCTCGTTCTCTTGGGTATGAAGAATATATTTAGAATTATGACCTTTGTTATATAGTAATACCAAAGTTCAAGATTCGTCTCCTGGATCAATAGAAATTTATCATAATGACATTCTAGCAAATTATCAATTGCTACACATGAATTTCTATATGAATTTAAACAAATAGAGACAACTATGACAACTAGCTGGGAGAAAAAAAGTCTAGCAAAGTCTCAAGGTTTTGGGTGAGATTGTTTGATGGTATAATATTTATACATAGTATTAAAAAGTAATATAAAATATTTCTTAAAAATACTACATCAAAATTTGTATATATTTTAATACCAACAAACTTATTATAAGGTTTAAAAAATCTCAATTGAATATCACCAAATTTTTCTGTTTTCCTTAAATAAATTATGATAATTTAATTGATACCGCAATGCTTATTTCTATCATTCAAGAGTCTTGATTCAATACCAGAAGAATTTTTGATAAAAAAAATCTTTCAAAATCCTAATCAAGGCACTCTCCTTAAATTATAACTTCCACCCATTACTTATGAACATACCTTAAATTTTGGATTTGTATTATTATTTTTTAGCTTTAATAGAAGTCTACTATAAATGATTCAATATAATCTAAAAAATTCAAGCACGTATTCTAAAAAGTTTGAGTTCATTGCTGCATGGAAAAAGGGATTTTATCTTTTTATTCGATTTTTTCTACCATCTTTTGAATCTTTATGGTTGAAATATATGTTTGAGTACCAGGCATTTTTTCATTCTATAACTAAATCCACAGTTTGGGCTATGGTGGACCTTGGGATTTGATTCTGGATCTTCCCAGTTTTAAATATATTGTATTTCTGTTCATTAGGTTTGTTACATTGCACTTAGCTGCATTCAATTGGCCATTCTTAGATGTATGAGGATGGATTGATTAATGATGACAAATATAATTAATCATCAGGTATAAGGCAAATCAGGTCAATGGTTATTCAATAATCAAACGGAAACTCTTACTCAATTGTTTAATGGATAGCACCCAACAATCTCTTACACTTATATATGGGAATTTGGAATTATAGTAAATTCAACACAACTGAGTCATGAACCATAGATTCATCTATAATTGACATCCTTGTGTTTATTTATATCTGCAAATTACTCCATTGTGCACTACTTAGTTTTTATTCTTATTCTACATTTTTTCACCCTCTTAATTTGTTGTCTAAATGGATTAAGAGTCTTGCAACATTGGTAATTGCACACATCAGATGCTGATAGCAACCAAAACCGGAATTCATGTTTGTTATCTTGACAATCAAAGATCATTTGCAATGTCATCCGCCCCACCCCCAATTTTTATTCTACCATAAACAATGATAGGGTAGAAATTGATGTAGGACAAAGAGGAGTCATTCATAATTATATGTCATGACACCTGGACTTCTATTCAAGCTATTATAACTTGATGCTGATAAGCTGATGTCCCAGAGTACTTCCCACATACCATTCATGATGCTAAGTTCAGGTATTTCAAAAAGGCAAGTGTCTAACATTGCCTTTTTTTTATTTTCCATTGCACATGTGATAGTGAGACACATAAGTGTTGCTACAATGTGATTTAATTAAAATATTTTTTCAATACAAAGCCATTATATTTTGAATCAGATTACGGTTTTTAAATGTTACCATTATTCAAAGTGTCATATTATGGTTTTGAGCCATTACTCTGTCAGATATATTTTCGATTTAATGCATACTAATGTTTTGGTATTCAACATTTTTATCTGCTCGTTTATTTCTTATTTAATGATTAGGAGAATTATTCCATATAATCACTCTATAAATAACCTCTTTTAAGACAGGTTTTGCATACACCAGACAATTCTCTTCTCCTATCCTCTCCTCTCTTCTTTCATTGGATTCTTGTGTTTTGCTAGTTATGCTACCTTAATTCTTCTGAGAACTGTTCTCCTTCACTGAGACATGTACTAGTCGCTCCCATGGATTTCTGTTCGATTCTAGTTAGAGTTTTAGATGATCTGGATATAGACCTAAGGGTTAGGATTTGTTTTTTTATAGGGGTTTCATACTATACAAATAGGTCTCTTGGCTGTATAATAGGAGAAATAGTTGTCCTTAATAATAGACGTTTTCTTATATTTTCCTAAGATATTAGCTAGACGACCACCACCCTATTGTTTGTTTCAAATCTCCTTGCACACTATATTACCTTTGTGCTACGCAAAATTAATCCTAGGGTTTTAACCAGCCAGAATCTTGATTGCAGTGAATGGTGGAAAATATTGTGGGCAGTCAATAGAGTATAATCATGGTCGAGTTATATAGATTATTTGAATTTGCAGGGAAATACTTAGAGTGTATGATGAAAATATTTCCAACATGATAAATCCTGAAGTAATTTAACCATAATACTGACAAACATGCAAATTCATAGCTACCATTTTCAATGTAAATAAGACATAGAAAATATACTATCATATTCACAGCCCTAAGGTGGAAGATTCCCCAAGTAGACCTTTAGGTCAATTTATACCTGAGCATCTAAAGATGTGCATGTCAATTCTAGAGCCAACTCCAGTGCCCTAATTTCAAAAGGTAGATCATCTGTTAAAAAATGGCAGACAAAGTAAGCAATCCTATGCAGTAATTATCTCCATCAAAAAACTTAAAAAAGTGCTTAATACCTTGGAAATATAGTAGATTTAATAAGTATTAAGAAGAAAATACTCGACAGTTAAAAGAAAATTCAATGTCTATCCGTTATTATTCTTCATCCATTCCCTAACAGTGTCCCAACAGAAAAGACAAATAGGTAAGTTAAAATCGTCACAATAAACCTAGATACATATAAGACATTTTTTTATGAGTCTTCCTTTCACCTAAATCTATATGTTACATCAATATGAGCTGAACTCCTTCCTTACCAGCTTTTTCATTCTTAAGGCGACTGCATAATTCTGACCTGTACTGACCAACACTACCATCCAATGAATTCATCAGGATGACCTCATCCGCAGTGATTATACATCGGATTTGCTCAAGGTTGACTACAATAGCCTTCTCCCGTCCTAATATTGCTGAAGGATAAATAAACATTGGATCCAATAGCCGGAGATCTCTAGAAGGCAAAGAACAATTTCTCATTATAGTTGCCTTGTCAAGTCTCACTGTCTCAAAATTCCCATCGTTACCAATTTTAATCCAAGACCGACTTCCATGACCTCTCTTCTTCAGGCCTGGCATCCCAGTCCCACGATTTATTTGCGCATTGGAATAAGACCTCACACTACCATCACGAGACAAAGAAATCTCAGGTAGACTGGAAGAATAATACTGATCTTGTGTTTCATCCATAGCAATTGCATTATAATTTCCACACTTGCAATACTGATACAGAATTACTTTTAACTGTGGTAGTCTCCATTAGTATTCACTATTCAGCATTCGTTTCCACCACAACCTTGATATACAGGTGATAACCGGATCAAGAACTGAATCTGAGGTGATCCATACGTTGTGCCTTTCTCAAATTAAAACCTGAAATTGGTACCCCGACAAGAAAATTACTGAAGAACGGAATGTAAAAAAAAAAAAAGAAATACAGAAAGAGGCCATATTCACGTCTCCATCTAATTGACGAATTGACCGCAACCAATAAGAAAACTAACAAAGTGACGCCTCAGTCGATGTGAAAACTAACAAATAGGAAAAAGAATGTTACACTTTAACCACATATCGCGCTTTAATTGAAGGAGCAAGGAACGGACAAGTAGTTTCAACTCAATAGAAAAATAAAACCTTAACCCAAATAAGCAATCAATAAAAACAAGGAAGCAATCAATTAAACAATAACAAAACGAAAGGGCGAGAAAACGCAATGCTGTGATAATTACCATCATTCAATACATAATTTATCTTAAGATTCAAAAAATTGCTTTGCCAGTAAACTCGGCCAGATACTTTAAACTTGCCAACACTAATGTTGTGCCGAAATACCAATTCACACTAGGGAGTCCTTCAATCAATTTCAACCCAACTGAATCAAATTGACACAGTTAAGTTCTCCATCATCTGAACTAAGTCCCACGCTCCCCCTCCTTAACCTTATACTGACAGCACCCACCAATTCCCGAGTCTCATACAAGATTTCATCTTTTGCATAAATACCACCACCCGGTTAACAATTTCTATCAAATCAGATTCAAACAGTGGAGTAAATCGAAAACCCAGAGTTACCTGAAGGTCGAGAATATGCAAAAAAGGTTTGAAAGGTGGAAGATGGGTTGAAGTAAGATTGCGAACGGGTTTCTATTCTCAGAGTTACGAACACTGCATTACGAGAAAAGAAACGATGGATTGTACGTAAGCGCTGTTCATCCGAATTGCTTTAAGTGTTTGATTACTAATTACTAACCTTTTGGGTTTATTTGTTTTCGAAAGAGTAAAACAGCTTGACAGAGGTAGTTATTAGTTGTATATAATACGCGCTACATAAAAGGTTTCTTCTTCTAAAGTATTTTTTTAATTTAGTAAATATGTGTTTTATTAAATATATAACATATGTTTTTTATCTTTAAATTAAATTAAATTATAATATATTTTATTTTTTCTGTATGTAAAAGTTATATTAGATATTTTCTAAAAAAATTATATATGTGTGTTATATTTAAGTGTGAAATTCTTCTTTTTCTTTTTTATGAAAAACACATTTCACATATAATTTTTTACAATGATATTTTATATTACTTTCATAATAAATATTTTATGTTTTAATTTAAAAATAAAATATAATTTTTTACAATAATTTAAAAAGAAAAAATATATTTAATTTTTTTTTGTTTATATGTATAAATGCAATTCCTACTAAGGTAATGTTTCTTCTTTATCCCCTTCTTATATTGGTAAAACAAATCAGCTCTGTAACCTAAAAGTTAATTAAATATTTTATAATTTAATTTAAAAATAAAATATACATTTTTGAAAAAATATAAAAGCAAAAAAATATATTTAATTTTTTTGTTTGTATGATAAAATATAATGCAATTCCTACCACGTAATGTTTCTTCCTTATCTCCTTCTTAGATTGATAGAATGAATCTGTAACATAAAAATTAATTAAAGATGGAATATATTAATAGCCTAAAAATTAATTAAATATGGAATATATTAATAGTTGATATATTATACTTTTTTACAACACTGGTATTGCTATAAAGTATTTACTGATTTTATTGATAAGTAGTATATGTCTAAGAATATATGTCTCACTATTTTTTTTTTCATTCACATTAATTAGTCTTTAAACAACAACGAAGATAAAGGACCAAAGTAAATTCTAGAGCAGATACAGATTAGTTAATTAAATATATGCCTAAAAATATATGTCTTTGAATTGTTTTTTTCATTCACATTAATTAGTCTTTAAAATAAATTCTGAAATAAATACAGATTAGTTAATTAAATATAAGTGTTTGATAAAATTAGTAAAAGCCTTTGTGGAAATAATCAATGGGTAAGGAAGACACCCTAGAGTCATCTTCTTGAGAGTTATAGAAAAAGTTTTACGCATGATGATATCACTAATCAAGTATAGACTGATATGGGTGATGTAAATAGAGATATGTTTGTTTTGATCTATGGTACCATCATAACAGCCTAAGGTCAAGGACTTCCAATGTTTTGGAAGGTAAATATTTATAAATTAGTGTTTATCCACTGTTTCAGATCAAATCATTGAAAGATCATTATTAAGACAAAATCATCTAAACGCTCTTATGTTTTGAAGTTTAATCAATTAACATTAAACGAGATAAGAATTTGAAAACATCTAAACTTGAAAAATAGGATAGGTAGAAACCCAAATGCTAGAAACAATATTCTCAAATCATCCATCAACATAGAAAAACCTTAGGAAAACAACTAGGTTAAAATCTTTCAAACGCAATGCTAAACGACTTACAAGTCAAAGTGTCGAAAGAGAGTTATGCTAAACGCGTAAGCTATATTGTACCCAATGATATTCAGTTGAACTCTCAATAAGCAAAAAGGTGTCAAGACAATGTCTTTGACCAAAACCTCTAAAAGCCTTAAACAAAGATTGAAAACTTATAAAAGAAGAAACGTACTTAACGCTCAAGCTCTAAAAGACAATATTTCAAAAAACGTTTACATTAGTCTAAACGATACCATGAGTTAAACCCTTTACTTCGTTAAACGATGAAGTTCTTACTCAACAAATGATATCTTTAAGGAAAACTTAATTGATAAATGCTACCTCAATAGTAGAAAATGTAAAAAGTACTTTTTTGTTCTGAACAAGCATTAAATGACATTAAATGCTTAACAATCAAAAACAACAAAAGTGATAAGAGATAAGACATATTTGTTGTATGCACAATCTACTCTTTTCTATGCAAATAACCTACTATACATATTCACTGCTTTATTTGAAACATATTAGAAATGGTCTGAAAGAAAGTACAACCTACTTCAAGTAAAGTTCTAAAAAGGCATGCTTACTTTGACAAGCTGAGTTTAACCAACGTCTGTTTTTACACCCAAGACAGAGAAGACACGACAAGATTCAAGGCTAAGAGCTCACAGTCTAACGGATATATTTTCAAAGAGCCTTTAAATAGAAGGTCATTCAAAGGAAGAATCAAGAGGATAGCCAAGCGAAAAGCTTACAATGAAAATATTAATCCTACAAAAAAACATTTAGAAGAGAAGCACAAAAAAAGATCAAGCAAAAGAGAATATCTGAGTAGAGAAAAAGAAAATTCAAGCAATACTCTCGAGCTTCATTGTTATATTTGCTTATTGTTGTAAGAAGAGAGAAAAGAGAGAAACACCTAGTGAGTCTCTAGATTGTATTGTATTGTAAACATATCCTCTCTATGAGAGTAATAGTCTAAACGGCTTGTAAGTAATCGTTGATTGCAATTCTGAAGAGAATTAAAACATCTGTTGTTGAAACTCTAAGGAGTTAAGGAAATCTAGACAACGTATCAAAAGATACCAAGATTGTCTAGTACCAGGAGTGGTGGAATACTCAACTAGTCTAGGGTAATGGAAGATTATTCGCTGACTATAGATACCAAGAGTAGTATGAATACTCAACTAGTTTAGGGTAACGAGAAGTTATTCACTAGGGATACCAAGAGTGATGAAGAATATTGCACAATCAAGAGTGAGTGAAACTCAACTAGACAACATATCGGTGGGTACCAGGAGTGCCTAGGGATACCAGGAGTGGAACCCCCTATGGATAGAGGAGACTAGACATAACTCAATTGGAGTGAACCAATATAAAAATATTTGTGCATTTATTGTTTACTTTTGCCTAAACGCTTCTCTTATAAAATCTATAGTTGCACTTTACTTTTACATACAAGAAACTTCTCATTACAAACATTGCATTGTGTATTTTGAATAACATGTACAATAAGTTATCGTTCATAATCATTTGTAAAGTCGAACGTTTAACAATTACTTGATAAATCTCATACTCGACGAACATGTTATATTATAAGTGTTGCAAAAAAGTATTTTGTTAACACTATTCAACCCCTTTTAGTATTTTTCAAATACTTCAAACATTGTTTTTTACAAATGATTATTCATTTACCAAAGATTTGTGATTTAGGGCATGTTGATTGATGACATAAGACACTAACTAAAGCGGGTGGCCCATAGGCTTGGACCAAGATCTATGTGGGATGAGTTAAAAGACTGAAGGCTATATTTGTAAAATGAGATGGCCCAATTTTACTCGTATTTTGCGGGCCAAGATGGGCCAAAACGGATCAAGTTGGCTTGTATTACCACCCTGTCATAAAGTTTAAAAAATAAAATATTTATATTTAAATTTGAATTATTATTAGTTTTTTTTTCCGATGAGTATGGTTTCATTTAAATAGTGTATTATAATGAATAAAAAATAAATTTCATTATCATATAGCGAAAGAAGTCAAAAGACTTTTTAAATATTTTTAGAGATAAATATTTGTTTTGTTTGATAATCTTTTAATGGAATTTCTTTTAACTTTATCAACTTTGTTTCAAATGTTTTTAAAATGAATAGATGTTTTGATTCTTACGAAATTTTATTTATATATAATTATATTATATAGTTATTTTAATTTTATCTAATTGTTATTTAATATTTTGATTTAAAATTTAAATTTATATAATTATAATTTTTTAAAATATTTTTTATTGAACACGTTTTTTAATATTAAATATTTGATAAGGTAATGTTTTTTTTATAAAGTTTAATTAATTGATTTTAAAAAGTAAGAAAATGACGGATGAATATGAGTACGAATTGTTCAATATAAATGAAGACGAAAAAAAAAAAATACCTAATAAATATAAAGATATAAATTGATATAAATTTTTTATTGAGATAATAAAAGTCATTTTGTCTAGTCGTCATTCCTAATAAAAATCATATGTCTCCAAAATTTTAAATTTTATTATGGATTAAAAATTAATTAAACTCTATGTGAATATATATATATATATATATATATATATATATCAAAAAGCAAATAAATTGAAATTAATTACAATACTATTTAAAAAATAATAAATACAATTATCTTCTGTCACTGGAAGTTACCTGACATACCTTGTGTCTAAGACAATTAGTTGGAGATTTGGCGCCAAACGAAAGAACAGTTATTCACAGAATGGAATCCAAAACTCAATTCCTATATTGTCGCAACAATCCTCTCCGTCAGATTCTTCTGAAAACCCTAATTTTTCATTTGATTTTTCTTTCTAATCAGCTTTCCATTCCTCTCCTCTCCACCACCTTTCAAATTCAACAACATATTTGTAGCTAGATGCAATCGTCACGTTAAATAAGCAAAGGTTTCAGACACAAAATTGTTTTCTCAGTTGTTTGATTTTTCAGGTGCATCTCTTATATACTCAATCAAACCCGTTTGGTTTTTTTATCTTGGGTTATAACAATTTTTAAATTTTGAAATCTATATTTTATGTTTTCTTTTTTCATTTTGTTTTTCGATTATTCTGTGTTCGGTTTTTGTTCTTTTTACGAACAAATGAATCAACCTGGATATATCAAAAAGGGGAGGGTGTAGAATTTTTGGAAAGGGGTATCTGAGCTTGAACATGTCTCATTTTGGAGATGAGTAACGTGAAAAATGAAGCAAGATATGGGATGATAACAATTTTATTGAATTTTGTGGTATTGAATATTTGAAACGTATATTGCAAATGGATTCTGGAATAATGATATTAAGGATTCAAGGTTTTAATTGTGGTTTTGCTGAAATCCTTGATTTTGCTTAAAGCGGCAGTTAAATGCAACCCATATTGTTGTGTTGCAGCCGTCTATACCCAAAAATGCCTTGACATTACAACCGATGTAGTTGTGTTGCAGCCGTCGAGCCCCAAAAACCTTGACATTACGGTCAAAAACACCGTTGTGGATCGTTTCTATGAAAGTGAGCTAATGCGTAATTCGACCTCAGAAAACTAATTTGGAAGGAGAGTTTTGTACCTCATTTCTACGTTATGATTTGGTCATGTCCTTAGTTAATCTACAATCTACAACAAACCCGCGTGATATTAATTATATATTTTTAAGTACTCTATCTAGAGCTCTAGCAAGTGACATAACAATCCCAGTGAGCATAATTAAGGTAGACTTTAATATCATCTTAGTAATGGAATTCCCATCAAGTTTTTGATGTTCAAGGTGTTTAGTTAATTTGATTCTTAATCATTAATATTAAATATCTCATATATTGCTTGCTGATATGCTTTTGAAGTCATTAAATTTAGCACTAGTCTGCACAAATATATTATTCTCAAGGTCTTTTGTTTTTTCTCTAGTTGTTAGGCTACATAAAATTCCAAATTTCAATGTTCTTACGTGACATATAATTCATTATTTCTTAGCATGCGGTATTTATTAATCCTGAAACACCATTTACTCTTTGTCATCTTTCTATAACATCTTTTTTATTTTCAGAAAAGACAAGCTTTTGAGCTTATTCATGCAGTACAAATGGAAATGCACTTCAAGTTTACATGTCAATATCCTGACACTGAAATGTGGAAATATAGTATAACGTAAGTCAAGTACTCAAGTAAAATTCATAGGGGCATCGCAAACCAAGTTCCCAGCATTCGAAATCCAGCGAGGGAAGAGAAGTAGAAAGTGTTCAAATGGATGGAGAGTCATTTGATCATAGTATACAAGATAAACAAGCAAAAGTAGTTTCAGAAACTATCGGTGACAGTCCGAGAAGTAAAGATTCCAGCCGTGAGAGTGGAAGCAGTAGTGATTCACCAAAGCAAATTTGTGTCATCAGTAAAGTTGAAAGTGATAAGGCTGAATTCTCTGACACACATACCGATGGCACTAAAATCACGTCTTCATCAGCTAGAAGGGGAACTTCTTGCTCTTCATCCGAATCATCATCAGATGATGCCTTTGAAATGGAGGAATCATTTACGAACACCAAATCTGGGAAAGATTATGTTTCTAGCTCTGAGAGCTCTGACAAGTCTGAAGTTGACAACAACTTTGTACTTCCAACATCAACATATGAAGTTAACAATTTGAGCAACAGCCAAAAGGATATTTCACCAATTGCTAGTCCCCCCCTCCAACTGATGGATCGATCTGGAAGTTATGATGCATCTATTGTTCCATCTTCAATTTTTGAAACAACTGCTAATCCTTCAGAATGGAGTATTGCTTCTAATGATTCACTATTCAGTATTCAAATAGGGCAACCAAGTTTCTCCAGAGAAAAAGCGCTTATGTATGGTGAATTATGCTTGTCAACGGAATTGACCAAATCTGGTGGGCTGAATAACCAAACACCTTCAGTTATACTACAAGAGATAGGCACTACTGAAAATAATGTTGCTGTAGAGGAGATAGACACTGCCATAAAGAATGCTGATGTAGAGGCCCTGCAAGCATCAACATCATTTGGATCTTTCAGGTTTGAGGGAGAAAGTCACCTTGAAGACAATAACGAAACAGAGACTTCACCTGAAACTAAGACTTCACCTAAAACAAAGACTTCACCTGAAACTAAGACATCACCTGAAACAAAAAGTTTGAAATCATCCAAGTCCAATGCGTCAATTCCTTCTCATTGTGACAATGAAATTTTACCTGATCCTCCATTGTGAGTTCATTTTCATCTTTAATTCTTTAATCATAAATCTATTTTCTATGGATTGTACCTTTTTTAATAAGAAAACAAAAATGTTAAAACATCATTATTCTGACTACAATACTAACTAGGTTTGCATCTCAACGAGTATTAGTCATCTACATCATTCCCAAACTATATTTAAAAAAAAATACAAAATAGGAGACCAAACCAAATCTACTAACAAAAAGAAGCTAGGGAAGACCACAATAAAAGTGTTAGAAACATTGACAGAGAAAGCAATGTCCATGTGGAAATTCTTATATTTGTATACATCCTTTACAACTGATTTATAAATATATGTTAACTATTAGCATGGTAAATTACAAGGACATTCATCCATAGATATTG
Source organism: Vigna umbellata (assembly GCF_018835915.1). The sequence goes on from NW_025906749.1 coordinate 42,318, forward strand.
AAAACTCAGTCAAATCCAATTATTGAGGAATATCCCTTATGTACATTGCAGAAAGAAGCGATCACGGAAAGGCTACTTTTATAGTTGTGGCTGGATGAGCCATTTGTGGCCGAGCTGCAAGTGTTTGAGTTGTTGCTCATCATTCTCCAGTTGTTGGATTTGTAATCGTACAAAGTGTCATCATCCCACCTCCCTAATGTATGTTTTTTATATTCTATTTACCTTATTGTTATCCATGCTTCTTTTTATAGCATCAAGTATCTCCTTGTTATCTATTTTGATGTTTGCACACGCTGAGGCATTATAATTTGTCTTGAGATTCTCTGAAAGTTCTCTTAGTTTCAGCTCTAACTGTACAAGCATATTGATTTGAATCTGTTCTGGAATTATTGTAGTTTGAAAGAAGAAGGAAATGGTTCTACGAATATGGATGTTTCACCACAGGAATCAGATAAACCACAGGAATCAGATAAACCACATGAATCAGATAAACCACATGAATCAGATAAAGAAGAATCAGGAATGACTTCGGACTCTACAGCCATCCAAACTAAACAACAATCCGAAGTGCTTTCCAAATCAAAAGACAATAATTCCAATTGGATCCATTCTTTTTCTTGTCCATGGAAACTACCTTCCAAACATTGTTGTTGTTGTTGAGAGATCTTTTACAGAATTCAGATGCCTCGTTTGTTTATAGTTTACCACCACCTTTAGGTACATAGTTTTGATCACATGGCAATGAACACATATGTTGGAGCTTCATGTGAACCACTCTTCCCTTCAAAGAGTAATATGAATGTATATGCGAGCTAGATTCATAATGAGTAAAGAAAAATTATATGGTTTCATCATAAATTTAATGGTTTTGACACTTCCTGGGAAGTTCTTTCTCCCTCTTAGTGTCTCTTGATGTGTTTAAAATCATTCAATTATCGGTCTAAAAGCCAATCATACCAAAACCCTTAAGAGTGTTTGAGTATAATAGGAGCACTCACGAAGAAAATTAACATGAACCTGCAATCTGACTTTGCTCTAAAATTGAACTACTTAAAGAAAGTTTGCTAATTTTATGTGACAAATCATTCCATAATTGTAGAGGACTTAATTTGAAGACAGATCAAGAGATTGTTTTGGTGTTGTATTTCAATGAAATCCTGTAATTTGTTTCAGAGACATCAATTATCATTAGTATAATATTTAACACACTGACAGATTTAATTAACCTGACCATGAAATTTTAAGCCATACATCGTCTTGATCTTTAGCATAAATTAATTGTACGTAAAAAAATGTGATCATATGGCTCATTGCTAGGTAAGAAATGGAGTATTAACAGAAGCAATCCTTTGTGATGTAGTTACACTTTTTTTCTAAATATATTAACTAATTAAATATTAAAAATTCAAAATACTAATATTTATTGAATAAACATTACAAGAAAATGGCTAAATAGCAACCAATTTTAGAAACAAAAAGTAATTATTTACTATAATAATTAATTTAAATACCAATTTATAAACTAAAGATTATTTAGTGTACTATACCTGTTGACCGACCGGCGAGCCAAAACAAGCAACCGACCGGGCAGACACACCAATCAGGAAAGGTAGATATCATTAATGGTCAATTAATATGTTTAATGGTCATATTAAATGCGAATATATGTTGTTTATGACTGATTGACAGGTCATATTGGACAAGAGTATGATATTAATGGACAATTAGCAGGTACATTAGCAAGTATTATTAAATTTATTACCATATCAAATATGAATTAATGAGCTTAATTGCTATAAGCCCTATAAATATAGGGTTAATGCCCAAGTAAAGACATCTTAATCTATTATAATAATCCATTATAAATACAAATTTATAATTGATTTGTAAATTTGTCACTAACATTAGATGATCTTTAATTTACACACTAATTTTTTTTATGGTCAAAATCTTGATAACTAATGATAGAAACTAATTTAGTGATCAATTCACAAATCAATTATAATATTTTATTCATAACAAAACTATTTTAAATACGAATAATCTTTAATTCATAAAATTTGTCACTGCATTGACTAACTATTTTTAGTGTTTAAAATTAATTACTATTTGTACATTTTATTATGAAAATGCATTTTTCCCAGTAGTCAGGAGTAGAATGGGGATCTTTTAGCATATAATTGGAGTTCAAATCCTACGCTTCTACTTACGAGCCTAAAGGTCAAAATAGCAAATAAAAGAAGTGCCATTAGCAAAGGAGGTGCAAGCGGCCTTTTGGGAGGTGTCATTAGAAGTGAGCAAGCACATGGGTTTCCTTGAGGAAGAAGGAGATGAGGAGCGGATGGTTTAAAAACCAAGAATGGAGGTGCGCTTAGAAGAGCACATGGGCTGCATTGTGCACACGTTGGGTGTTTTACTATGCACCTCCAACATCTCATCCCACACCTCCAACTTTTTAGAAAATTTTATTTCTAACCTTAATAAATATTTTTTTTAATTTTTTTTCTTATTAAAGTAATGCTGCACCCTTTTAACATATTTTAATATCTCAAACAATAATGAATCCACGTTGTAGACTCAACTCAAGAGGTTTAATCATCAATATAATTATCGCATGAAACTTATTATCCAAAACCAGCTCACCTCTAAAGCTAAAACCATTATCCATTCCTACTCAGAGTTAGTGCTTACTTCTCCTGCTCCTCCTTAAGCTTTACATGCGAAGTACACATGTGTCACTTCACAACACTCTCCCAAAGAGCTTTCCTAGCGAGGTTCACCTCTGATACAACTACATTAAGCTCACCACTCCCTGTTGCTCTCCTAGAGACCATAGTTGGACTCCCCAAGGTTAGCTCTCAAAGCCTCCTCACCTTTTGTTAAGACATAAGCCTTCATTTCCTGTTGCTCTCCCAAAAACCATAATTAAAGTTCTTTGGGTCAACTCCCAAAGCTCCTTCAAGGTCAGCTTCTAGAACCCCCTCACCTCTAGCCAAGACACACTCTTCTCATCTGCACTGTCACATAACATATGTAGGAATTTCATTCGCAATAACACATATTCTTTTTTCATATTATCAAATAACCACATAACTTAAACTCAAATCATTACTACATAATATACAATTAATGTGACACTCAACGCCCATATCTTAGCACACAAATGTATTAACAACATTATTCTATAAATATAAATGAAACAATTATGAGTGACATGTATATTTAAATACAGACATTCAAATATTATATTTATTTATGGAAATTTTATTTATAATAAGTGATTTATTCTCACGTAACAATAATTGAATCATGCCGCAATTAAAATACACAACCACAATTACTTTTAAGATAAAACATTTAAAACTTGAAAAGACAAAAAAAAAACTATTTTAACTTTATCACGTAAAACATCATGAAAACACAATATCAATCCAAAACCACTACTAAGTTGAAAGAAAACCCAAAGTCACTAAATTTACTAAAACATTACTAAAACATTATACCTTAAAACTAACAATACAAAATAAAATATTACAATTTCACATGCTTCACTACATGAAAAATACCATACTCGTAACTTTGTTTTTACTGCCAAAAGCAAAAGCAAGAAGAGTTACTTTTCTTCTCTACCTAATTCTTAAATTTTGTACGATCATTCTTCATGTGTCCCATTTTTTACATAAAAAACACATGGACTCCTTCTTTATAACCACTTAGTAGACATATTTCTCTTATGATTAACTTGATTCTTTTTATTCTTAAGAGAAGTAGTCAAAGTTTACTATTTCACCTTCCTTCATTAGTAATTTCTCTTCTTTTTAAATACTCATAGTAAAAAAGTCTTTAATAGAGTACTTATCCTTACGTGTGTTTGTTAGCACGAAACTCTCACCGTAGCAAGTGAAAAAATATTATTCTTTTTTTAGAGACTTATACAACACTTGATAACTCTTACAAGGTTATTAGCAACTCTTCTATTCTTCAATTGCACCTCACATTATCATCTCAACCTCCAATTTCATAATCCATCATCTTTTCCAACCCAAAAGTAACAAAACCTCCATGAGCGAAAATGTAGACTCAAGGAAAAAAAACAAGAGATTTCCAACGTACCAAACAACCTTCAAAAATCTCTCCCAATAACCTTAAGCAATTTATACTACTTAAATTGTCTCTACTATTCAAGAAGACCCTTAGAAAAAATAAGAACGATTTTTCAATAATTTAAATCACTTAATTTTTTTAAAATAAAATTTTAATTTTATATTTTTTTGAAATTTTAGTAAATGCTATTTTCAAATAATGTTAGAGAGATGAGTATTATTTAATTAGAAAAATAAAGATACGGTTGGATATAAAGTTAACATAAAAAACTTATTGAGTGGATTTGAGAGGATTTAAAAGATAAATTTTTTTGTCGTTTATTTGAGTGAATTTGGAGGTAAATGAGAGTGAATTTGGAAATAAATTTTTTTAATTTGTCATGTCAATACAATTCTATACTAATTCTCACAAATTTTATTTTCAAATTCACTTTCATTTACCTCCAAATTCACTCAAATAAACGACAAAAAAATTTATTTTCAAATCCTCTCAAATCTCCTCAAATCCACTCCCTCAACTCCACTCAAAAGAACAAGGTCTTAGTTATAAAGAAAATTACATTATCGAATATAATCTTTTCAATTGTATCATCTTCGATTATATAATTTTAAATTCTCTAAGTTTGTATTCTTATCTATTTTGGTTGTTGATACATTCCAACAGTAAAAACAATTTAAAACTTTGTTTTTGATTATTTTAGATTATTTTTTTTTCAAACAAATACAAAATGTTTTATTTTCCCATTAAATTAAATTATAAAATATTTTACTTTTACAATTTATGAAAATCGTGTAAAATATTTTTTTAACAAGTAATATGTAAAAATTATATTATAATTTACTATAAACTCCATTTATTAAATGAAAAACTTTTCATATATCATTTAAAAACTAAATATGTTATAATTTAATTTAAAGTCATAATTATATACTAATTCAAAGGTAAAATACTATTTAACGTTCCACAGATAAACCTGTTTCTCTTTTTTAGCAAACGCAACGAACTCATTAGATGAAAAAGATGTTGAAGGGAAGTTTTAGTTTATTCGAAAACGTGAGGCAAAAGTGACACGTGCGCATGATGACGTAACGGCGTTGGCTCCAACAGACACCGAAGGGTCGCTCTCAGCTTAGTTGATTGATGTGCGGTGGCACAGAACTCTCGCCCTCACCCGAGGCGCCACGTGGCACCCTGTGGCTGTCACACACGTGGCATTCCCACGTACACCAGTCCTTTTGCATGTCCTTTTATTTTCTGACCCTTTTCTTATCCCTTTTCCTTTTCTATTTTAATCGAAATAAGCGCAACTTGACATGTGGGTCCCACCTCCATCATACCCTCTGTTTGGGACCATGTGACGTGTCGCCTCCTCTTTCTCTCCACCGCTTCTCCCGGTCACCCACCTCCACCACGCTCTGCATCCTTCGTTGACTTCTTTTTTTACGCTGCTTTCGGGTCTAGCACACTCTTCTTCTACTTTTCTTCCTCTAATCACATAAATTCTAGTTTCACAGTGATTATGTTTAATGAACAATACTCCCTTTATATTATCAATAAAGCAACACTTATTTCTATCTTATTTTAATTCAAAATATTATATTGACTAAGATTTGATAAAAAATATAAACGAAAATTTAGCAATAACTTATTTTGTAAATACGATACGAGAACCGAGTATCATTTTCCTAAAAATATAAAAATATGTATTTATTGATTAAAAATATAAGGACTGTAAATGTTTATTTAAAAATTATAAGAAGTGTATATAGTTTTTATTAACAATATGAAGGTTGTAAATGCTATTCGTAAAACCAAACAATGACGTAAGTGTCATTTAGTATATTTCAATGGAGGAAATTTCATTAAAAAGTTTTTTCAGAATTTAAATATAAGAGTTGATTAATTTTATATATTTTTATTTTAAAATCATTATAATTTTTTTTAGAATAACACTAGATATATTAGTTGTTAATGTAATTTATTAAAGTAACATTATTTTCTTTATAAAAGTATTATTCTTTATCTTTTATAATTAAAATTAAAATTCCATTTCACAAAAACATCATTTATTTAGCGTACTTTTTTTTTTGTTTTCTTTTTAGTTTTTTAAGATTTAGACCTAAATCTATTATAGAAACACTAATAGAGAGAAGAAAACATGGTTTTGATAACCATATTANAAGAAATGGAGTATTAACAGAAGCAATCCTTTGTGATGTAGTTACACTTTTTTTCTAAATATATTAACTAATTAAATATTAAAAATTCAAAATACTAATATTTATTGAATAAACATTACAAGAAAATGGCTAAATAGCAACCAATTTTAGAAACAAAAAGTAATTATTTACTATAATAATTAATTTAAATACCAATTTATAAACTAAAGATTATTTAGTGTACTATACCTGTTGACCGACCGGCGAGCCAAAACAAGCAACCGACCGGGCAGACACACCAATCAGGAAAGGTAGATATCATTAATGGTCAATTAATATGTTTAATGGCCATATTAAATGCGAATATATGTTGTTTATGACTGATTGACAGGTCATATTGGACAAGAGTATGATATTAATGGACAATTAGCAGGTACATTAGCAAGTATTATTAAATTTATTACCATATCAAATATGAATTAATGAGCTTAATTGCTATAAGCCCTATAAATATAGGGTTAATGCCCAAGTAAAGACATCTTAATCTATTATAATAATCCATTATAAATACAAATTTATAATTGATTTGTAAATTTGTCACTAACATTAGATGATCTTTAATTTACACACTAATTTTTTTTATGGTCAAAATCTTGATAACTAATGATAGAAACTAATTTAGTGATCAATTCACAAATCAATTATAATATTTTATTCATAACAAAACTATTTTAAATACGAATAATCTTTAATTCATAAAATTTGTCACTGCATTGACTAACTATTTTTAGTGTTTAAAATTAATTACTATTTGTACATTTTATTATGAAAATGCATTTTTCCCAGTAGTCAGGAGTAGAATGGGGATCTTTTAGCATATAATTGGAGTTCAAATCCTACGCTTCTACTTACGAGCCTAAAGGTCAAAATAGCAAATAAAAGAAGTGCCATTAGCAAAGGAGGTGCAAGCGGCCTTTTGGGAGGTGTCATTAGAAGTGAGCAAGCACATGGGTTTCCTTGAGGAAGAAGGAGATGAGGAGCGGATGGTTTAAAAACCAAGAATGGAGGTGCGCTTAGAAGAGCACATGGGCTGCATTGTGCACACGTTGGGTGTTTTACTATGCACCTCCAACATCTCATCCCACACCTCCAACTTTTTAGAAAATTTTATTTCTAACCTTAATAAATATTTTTTTTAATTTTTTTTCTTATTAAAGTAATGCTGCACCCTTTTAACATATTTTAATATCTCAAACAATAATGAATCCACGTTGTAGACTCAACTCAAGAGGTTTAATCATCAATATAATTATCGCATGAAACTTATTATCCAAAACCAGCTCACCTCTAAAGCTAAAACCATTATCCATTCCTACTCAGAGTTAGTGCTTACTTCTCCTGCTCCTCCTTAAGCTTTACATGCGAAGTACACATGTGTCACTTCACAACACTCTCCCAAAGAGCTTTCCTAGCGAGGTTCACCTCTGATACAACTACATTAAGCTCACCACTCCCTGTTGCTCTCCTAGAGACCATAGTTGGACTCCCCAAGGTTAGCTCTCAAAGCCTCCTCACCTTTTGTTAAGACATAAGCCTTCATTTCCTGTTGCTCTCCCAAAAACCATAATTAAAGTTCTTTGGGTCAACTCCCAAAGCTCCTTCAAGGTCAGCTTCTAGAACCCCCTCACCTCTAGCCAAGACACACTCTTCTCATCTGCACTGTCACATAACATATGTAGGAATTTCATTCGCAATAACACATATTCTTTTTTCATATTATCAAATAACCACATAACTTAAACTCAAATCATTACTACATAATATACAATTAATGTGACACTCAACGCCCATATCTTAGCACACAAATGTATTAACAACATTATTCTATAAATATAAATGAAACAATTATGAGTGACATGTATATTTAAATACAGACATTCAAATATTATATTTATTTATGGAAATTTTATTTATAATAAGTGATTTATTCTCACGTAACAATAATTGAATCATGCCGCAATTAAAATACACAACCACAATTACTTTTAAGATAAAACATTTAAAACTTGAAAAGACAAAAAAAAAACTATTTTAACTTTATCACGTAAAACATCATGAAAACACAATATCAATCCAAAACCACTACTAAGTTGAAAGAAAACCCAAAGTCACTAAATTTACTAAAACATTACTAAAACATTATACCTTAAAACTAACAATACAAAATAAAATATTACAATTTCACATGCTTCACTACATGAAAAATACCATACTCGTAACTTTGTTTTTACTGCCAAAAGCAAAAGCAAGAAGAGTTACTTTTCTTCTCTACCTAATTCTTAAATTTTGTACGATCATTCTTCATGTGTCCCATTTTTTACATAAAAAACACATGGACTCCTTCTTTATAACCACTTAGTAGACATATTTCTCTTATGATTAACTTGATTCTTTTTATTCTTAAGAGAAGTAGTCAAAGTTTACTATTTCACCTTCCTTCATTAGTAATTTCTCTTCTTTTTAAATACTCATAGTAAAAAAGTCTTTAATAGAGTACTTATCCTTACGTGTGTTTGTTAGCACGAAACTCTCACCGTAGCAAGTGAAAAAATATTATTCTTTTTTTAGAGACTTATACAACACTTGATAACTCTTACAAGGTTATTAGCAACTCTTCTATTCTTCAATTGCACCTCACATTATCATCTCAACCTCCAATTTCATAATCCATCATCTTTTCCAACCCAAAAGTAACAAAACCTCCATGAGCGAAAATGTAGACTCAAGGAAAAAAAACAAGAGATTTCCAACGTACCAAACAACCTTCAAAAATCTCTCCCAATAACCTTAAGCAATTTATACTACTTAAATTGTCTCTACTATTCAAGAAGACCCTTAGAAAAAATAAGAACGATTTTTCAATAATTTAAATCACTTAATTTTTTTAAAATAAAATTTTAATTTTATATTTTTTTGAAATTTTAGTAAATGCTATTTTCAAATAATGTTAGAGAGATGAGTATTATTTAATTAGAAAAATAAAGATACGGTTGGATATAAAGTTAACATAAAAAACTTATTGAGTGGATTTGAGAGGATTTAAAAGATAAATTTTTTTGTCGTTTATTTGAGTGAATTTGGAGGTAAATGAGAGTGAATTTGGAAATAAATTTTTTTAATTTGTCATGTCAATACAATTCTATACTAATTCTCACAAATTTTATTTTCAAATTCACTTTCATTTACCTCCAAATTCACTCAAATAAACGACAAAAAAATTTATTTTCAAATCCTCTCAAATCTCCTCAAATCCACTCCCTCAACTCCACTCAAAAGAACAAGGTCTTAGTTATAAAGAAAATTACATTATCGAATATAATCTTTTCAATTGTATCATCTTCGATTATATAATTTTAAATTCTCTAAGTTTGTATTCTTATCTATTTTGGTTGTTGATACATTCCAACAGTAAAAACAATTTAAAACTTTGTTTTTGATTATTTTAGATTATTTTTTTTTCAAACAAATACAAAATGTTTTATTTTCCCATTAAATTAAATTATAAAATATTTTACTTTTACAATTTATGAAAATCGTGTAAAATATTTTTTTAACAAGTAATATGTAAAAATTATATTATAATTTACTATAAACTCCATTTATTAAATGAAAAACTTTTCATATATCATTTAAAAACTAAATATGTTATAATTTAATTTAAAGTCATAATTATATACTAATTCAAAGGTAAAATACTATTTAACGTTCCACAGATAAACCTGTTTCTCTTTTTTAGCAAACGCAACGAACTCATTAGATGAAAAAGATGTTGAAGGGAAGTTTTAGTTTATTCGAAAACGTGAGGCAAAAGTGACACGTGCGCATGATGACGTAACGGCGTTGGCTCCAACAGACACCGAAGGGTCGCTCTCAGCTTAGTTGATTGATGTGCGGTGGCACAGAACTCTCGCCCTCACCCGAGGCGCCACGTGGCACCCTGTGGCTGTCACACACGTGGCATTCCCACGTACACCAGTCCTTTTGCATGTCCTTTTATTTTCTGACCCTTTTCTTATCCCTTTTCCTTTTCTATTTTAATCGAAATAAGCGCAACTTGACATGTGGGTCCCACCTCCATCATACCCTCTGTTTGGGACCATGTGACGTGTCGCCTCCTCTTTCTCTCCACCGCTTCTCCCGGTCACCCACCTCCACCACGCTCTGCATCCTTCGTTGACTTCTTTTTTTACGCTGCTTTCGGGTCTAGCACACTCTTCTTCTACTTTTCTTCCTCTAATCACATAAATTCTAGTTTCACAGTGATTATGTTTAATGAACAATACTCCCTTTATATTATCAATAAAGCAACACTTATTTCTATCTTATTTTAATTCAAAATATTATATTGACTAAGATTTGATAAAAAATATAAACGAAAATTTAGCAATAACTTATTTTGTAAATACGATACGAGAACCGAGTATCATTTTCCTAAAAATATAAAAATATGTATTTATTGATTAAAAATATAAGGACTGTAAATGTTTATTTAAAAATTATAAGAAGTGTATATAGTTTTTATTAACAATATGAAGATTGTAAATGCTATTCGTAAAACCAAACAATGACGTAAGTGTCATTTAGTATATTTCAATGGAGGAAATTTCATTAAAAAGTTTTTTCAGAATTTAAATATAAGAGTTGATTAATTTTATATATTTTTATTTTAAAATCATTATAATTTATTTTTTTAGAATAACACTAGATATATTAGTTGTTAATGTAATTTATTAAAGTAACATTATTTTCTTTATAAAAGTATTATTCTTTATCTTTTATAATTAAAATTAAAATTCCATTTCACAAAAACATCATTTATTTAGCAGTATTTTTTGTTTTGTTTTCTTTTTAGTTTTTTAAGATTTAGACCTAAATCTATTATAGAAACACTAATAGAGAGAAGAAAACATGGTTTTGATAACCATATTATATATATATAGTTTTATTATATAATATTCTCAATATCTTTCATATGTTAGATTTTAAACTATTTCCATTCATTATTAATAAATTGGATTTATTTTACATGTTTGATTTAACTTTTTATTTTTCTTATATGACTTTGTTCATTATTTTGGTTGTAATATTCTCTGTAAATATTAGTTTTTTTAATGATTCTAGTTACATTAAATTCTACATTTTGGGGGCTTTAAAATTTATTGAATTTGAACTTATTTTAAAAGTTGAGGCAACTAAAGAGAACTATGTATATTAGTTTTTGCTGGTTTAAGTTAGGTCCAATTTTGTTTCTATTTTTTGAGCTTCTATAAGAATTACTTGTGTTCTGATATAGAAAGAAGAATACATTTTGTAAAATTTTAAGAGTTTTAACTTTTTTCTTTCTTTCTTTTCTTTTTAGCTTATTTTTATTTACCCTTTCATATTTCTCTTCATTTTCTATCGTTGTATTGTTTTTTCTCTTATATAATAGAGATAAATCTTTGGTAATCAATTCACGAAATCAAGATAAAAAAAAACAATTCGAATTGAGTTTTGAATGCATCGATCTTTTCTCTAAGTTTATTCTCTTCCCTTTTTTTCTCTAATTTTGGTTTACTTTTTGTGATATCAATTTGCATTTATGAAATTAGATTTCATATTAGGAATCAATTAAATGTTGATTTATCATTTAATACAAATTAGATTGAATGATATTGATATTTATTTGGTATAAATTGGTTTGATTGATTAATAGTTGAAACTTATGAATCTTTAAATTTGGTTATTGAATATGTGATTAATATGTTTTAATTATTTTAATTTTGGTTTTAGACTTCTAATTTTGTAGGTTTTAGAATTAGTTCTTACATTAACAATATTAAAAATACAATATGGGTCTTTTGAGAGTCGAACATAGTTTGTGTTTTATATTTTAAAATTTAGAGAACCTTAATATATTTGATTTCATTCGATAATTAATATTAAACTCACTTATCAGTTTTGTGCTTAGAGTAAATTTCTTTTTACAATTTTTCCTTAGTTTATTGTTTGTTGGATGATTTATATAACTATGTAAAAAGGTGAATACCTTGTAGTTAAGAATTATAGTGATACCCTTGATTTGATTATTAAGGGTTTTTGTAAAAGTAATGACAAGTCAACTAGTCTGAACTGAAGTTTTTGCTAAGTTGACACAGGTCGAAGGTCAAGTTAACTCTAGGACTAAACCCTAGATGGCGAATCTTGTGTCTAAAGGTATAATGAGAAATGGCCTCAAGGTAAGGGTTTTCTAGCCATATCGAGTTGAGCCTACCCATCCCTCCTTGGTTGAGGGAAGATTCCAATTACCATGTCAAAAGGCAATCGCTGAATTCACTCTTCTGGCTTCTGCCATTGAAGTAATCCCGAGATCTTTAAAATTCCCTTTTGGCAAAGTACACTAGTGTGACCATTTGGCTCATCTTGATAGTCGGGGTTAACCCTCTCAAAGCATGTATTAGAAAGAACTTAGAAAGTGATAGTGGGGAAAGCTGCATTTTTGGTTATTCCAATCAATATGGAAGTTGGCTCAAAGGTCAATTCGAGTTAGTTCTAACCAAAAGTCTATCCGAGTCGACCTGACTTAAAAGGTTAAGTTGAGTCAACTATAATTGAAGGTATATTTATTCAATCCAAGTTCGATTCAACCTCATCTATCTTGATCTTAAACCAACTCACATAAGTCAACTCATGGGTTGACCCAGACCCATGGGCTTTTGGTTCTATTTTGGCATTATGGGCTTTTTCTTATGTGACCTTTTGGTCATGTGGAATTTTTTACCTTGACCCCTGTAATTTAAGGTCAATCCATGTAGGTTTTGTCAAATTAATAGGTCTACATTAACCAAATATGATAAACATCTTTGCATTTTTCATTTCATTTCGTCTAATGCATCATATGCCTCTAAGTTAAACATTGTGATGAAGACCCATTTTCATTTTAGCAAATATTGTGTTAAGATGGTGAAGAAAGCTCAAGGGAGATCCTCACTAGACATTAAGATAACCAAAGGTTGAAGGTTCATTTCTAGGAGCTTAATAGAATAAAAGGATTCAAACAAAAGGAACCAAAAATAAGAACACAAAGATAAGCATAAATGTCGAATATAACATGCATTAAGGAACCAAAATTGAAGCAAATATGGAATAAAAGGATGAAAGACTAGAAATGGGGAGAGGATGAAGACGATGACACACCACTTGAGGGGGGTACAAGGCTCATGAAAGTCAATATTAGTGGTGTATGCCACCACTTAAGCTTTAAGCTCAATATAAGACAAAGAGAAGGAACACTCTCAAGAAAGCACTCTCACAAGGTGGTCAAATATAATGTATATAAACTCCAAATATTCAACCCATTTACAAGTCTAGCATAGCTCTTTTTTTTAAAAGTGACGTAAGGGATCTCTTTGCAAAACACACACAAGCTAAGGGAAACTAATACAAATACTCAAAACAAGGTTTTAGAAGCTAAGACAACTCAATGTTAATGTCTTGTATGGAGAGTGACCTATCCTGACCATCAAGTCTTCTCCATATGCGACATTGACCTTCTAGAAGGGAAGGGTTAACCTTGCTCTCCAAGCTCTCATGACATGCACCTAAGATGTGTGATCCCAAGGGCAATCATCTCCTCTACTCAAGTAGTGTTATCCTCCACCAAGTTGATCCTTTCTTAACCTACAAAACAAACACTCAAAAGGTCAACTAGTAAACTCAACTCAAGTTAACCAAAGTCAACTCAACATAAGTCCACAACATAAAAGTCAACATAAAGAAATGAAAAGTGAAGATAAAGAAGATAGATTAGAGACCTCCTTTCTAGTAATGCTCTTTGCGATCCTCTTATGAAGTTCCTCTGAGTAATCCAATGTAGTTCTTCTTTTACTTGCATTAATCTAGGATGTTGATACCGATTTTTGAGATTTGGCTCTAAAATGGGTAAGTTGTCAATAACATTAAAAGTTGGTTGTGTAAGACCTTAAAAAATATAAAAAATAATAAACTAGACTAATGGTTTTTTTTTTGGAGAGAAAATAATATGCAAAGGTAATTATATGATTAAAGGAATATATAAAAGGTTATGAAGTGATAGAAACTATATGTAATTACAAAGGTTAGACGATCTATGAAATTGCAGTATATAGACAACATGATGAGTGAAAGGAAGAAAATGTTAAGTAATAATGGCCTATAAAATGATATGACGAGTCTATTTAAATCCATATATATTGCAAACAAAGGAAGAAAAACTATGGAAAAAAAGTGACACAAAATAATAAATTTAAGAATAAACTTTAAACATCACTTGATAAGTCATTAATAAAAAGAAATTGTCAAGTTAAAATATAAAGAGAAATGCATAACTACTATAAACCAATTACATTATTTCTTTTTTACGTATTAAACATGTTTCATTTAAGCATTTGAGTTATTTATATAGTTTGACATGTTTCCGTTTCAATATATGTGAAAATCTAGAAAATGGTATTTTAGAAATAATGAGTTAAAAATATTGAGACTCGATTATTTTAATATTAAAAAGTTTTAATATAAATAGATTTGTTATAAACGGGTTTCACTATTTTAAAATACGCTATCTCTCTAGAAACTACTTTTCTACAGTTCTTTGCCTTCTCTCTAAGGGTTCTTGCACCCTGTTCATCAGTTTGAAGACCAAAGACCGGTTGTGTGATCCTTGCGGTTAGATCTTCAACTTTACTCGATTAGCTTCACAAAAAGAGTAAGTTAGTTTTATGCTTTTTTATCTGGTTCCACGTTTTCCAATGCATGTGATGTTTAATTTTGTCACATGTATGATTTGAGTTTTCTTTTAGGTTCTCTACTGATCAGTGGTTTTAATAGCATACCCTAATCATGTTTTCGTTGTCTATAAGGGTTATTTGGTGTATTTGAGTCGAGAGAGAAAAGTAGGGGTCTCCATAGCTTGTTTGAATTTCTAACAGGTAAGGGGAGCTAAATACCATAAATTTTTTGTTCTAGTAATTTTGATAAATCTGATTTGGAGTATTTTAGTTTGATTAATTGATAAAATTATTGAGTTGAGTAAATGAGTTTGTTGAAATTCTGATGTTTTCTACATGATTGAGTGAATTTGGTTTGAATGTGTGTTTTCTAATATTGAATGAACCTTGTAGTGATTGATTGTTGAATCTACTTGTTTTAGTTGCTTGAATTGGTGCAAGTGATGTTGTATTGAGTTGGAAATTTCTGTTGAATCATAGTGTGGTCAAAAGAATAGAGTTATAATTGATTTTGGTTTAAAATGGGGTTTTAATAGGTGAGTTTTAGAAAGGTTGGTCTAAGCGAAAAAGTGAGGATTTAGGTTCTGATGTATGGATATTTGGAGCTTGTATGAGTTATGAATTGGTAGATTTGGGATCTAGAATAGAGTGATAGTCAATTGGTTATGTTTTGAATGGTTTTTAGTGTATTTTAGAGGTTTAGAGTAGTGAATTTTGGAAACAGCAAAGCTAATGTATATTGGAGTGTTTGGGGTCTGTGGTTGAGTCATTTTAGACTTGTCCAGACCCTTAAGTTGCTTAAATATGAGATAAAAGTGGTAGAATTGAATTATGGTTTAAAAAGTAGTGTGTTAATTGATTTTGGGTTGGAATTCAATGATGAAGGGGTTAAACTTGGTTATAATTGGATTGTTTATACTTGGTTAAGTCTAATATAGATGAAAATCTCTTTTGGTAGTGGTAGAAGTTGGTAGGGTACATAAGATAAGATATGTGAGGTTGAGCGAATGCAAATTCTGCAGAATTGGTGTTCTGTAGAATTATGCAAAGTGGCTTGGCGAACGATTAGCTCACTGAGCGAGTAATTGGGTGTTTTGACAGTGACTTCCAAGGGTTGGGCGAGCTCCCTTGCTGGGCTTGTGGAGTTCACTATTTTTGCTCTTGTTGGGCGAGCAATTTTGGTTCCTGGGCTAGAGTGTTGTCAGACACCTCTAGTTGAGCGAGTAGATCTGGTAGTTGAGCGAGAGAGCTTTAGCTAGGCGAGCAGAATCTGGTGGCTGAGCGAGAATGTCAAAATTTTAACTAAGTTTTCCTATACTCTTGTGATGTATTCAGTGATTGTGTGAGTGATGAAACTAGGATTTGTTTATAACATGATTTAGGCTCGTTTTAAGTGGTTTAAATGAATTTAATGTATAATGAATTATTGTTTTATTTGATGAATACTAAACATGATATAAGCGTTTTGTATGGATTCAAGTATAAGGTGAAAAAGATTCCATGGGAAAATACTTCTAGGTGTTATATTTTGTAATGTATTGAAGTAGGGGCTCCGAGATTGGGGAATGATTCTAACACTCTCAATAACTCTCAATCTCAAGTAAAGAAGGGTGATTATGTTGTGGAGAGTAGCAGGTCCTGGTGTATGGTCACTGATTTGGACGATAGATGTTTGACGGGTTAACCTTGATGTGTGGAAGTTTGATGGTATAGTGTTATGGTTTGGGAAAGTTGTTTCACTACCACAGGACAGGTCCCCCATGAATCTGAAATCAATACTTCTATTCTGATAGTTGGAGTTCAAGGTTGATGGAATTATTTCTATGTTGTTTCATTTATATTATGGATGTGTTGTTATTGTTAAAAAAACGTATGTATATTCTTTTGGTACTTTAGTTCACCTTTGTTTTTGCGTTGTCTGTCTGTGTGTTGTTTTCTCTTTTGCAATGATCACCTTAATGGTGTGAGCTTAAGGAGACATTTTTCTTAAGTTGCTTCAGCGTGAGGTGAGAGTGAAACAGATTTATAGTTAAATGGTTTAACAGGTGTAGATCTTTTCTTTGTGGTAGGTTTGTTTTATCTAGTTGTTCTATTATCATCTTTGTAACATTTTTATTTTAGTAGTTTTATACCATTAAAATGGATGTTACAATAGCAACTGAAAAACACGCTTAACACCTGAAAAAAATTTATTATACTTGGGTTGAAATAACTATATCCATTAATTTTTAAAGTTTGAGAACCAAAGTTTAATTAAGAAATTCTAATTTATATCAAATTTTAAAAACTAAAAATATATTTAACCTTTAAATGAATTTATGAAAATAATTTGAATTTTTTTCTAACTTGTTTATAAAATGATAAAAAAAAGTCACCAAAATATATGTTTTCTATTTATTCAATATTTTATGATTAATTTATGAAAATAAATATGTTATTAAATCATTTACCTATACATAAAAATTATTATTCTTTCTCTTGACTCAATTTCTTTGCTCAATATAAAAAGAATGCAAATATAGGTAAATCTATATATAATTTTATATTTTAAACTTTGATTTATTTTACTCGTTTTATCTAATTTATTCTCTCTCTATCGAATAGTCTATAAAATAGAGATGAAATGTGATTCAAAGAAAGAGATCACTGAAAATGACCAGTGAAATTCCTAATGAAAATTATTCGTTAAACAAATTTGATTAATAAATGGCCAAAAACATATATGAATAAATTGAAAGAAGAAAAAACTGCAAGATAGATGTTAAAATTGGTAAGATGATGGAAGTGATTGTTGTTAACTTTTTGGTAGCAATAAAAAATAGGTCTAGCCATAGATTGCAGAGGCTAATGCTATGTGTCCATTCTAATACTACAAAGTTAAAAGTTCAGTTGCAATGAGAAAATTCATTTAATTTTGCATTGACTACGTACAAAGAGAAGAATCCCACGTAAGCATCACTAGAAAGTTCTATTTAACAGGTGTCATATTTTGGATGGAATAAATATACTTTCTTTCAAACAAGTTCTACTGATCGAATATATGTACTTTGTAGAATGATATGACTTCTAAGCCTGTATTCTTCAAAATAGATGCACCAATTTTCTCCAATTGTAAGATAATTAAGAAGAATTATGTGGAGAAAATCAGGTTAACTAGTGAATATCTTCCTAAATTGGATATTTAGATATTTTTAATTCAAATTATTTATAAACATAACCCCATATGATAAAAAGTATATGATAGTATATAACGAAATAAGATAATAACATGATGAACAAGTTATAGTTACATTCAATATTTAGTATATACAACTATATTAAAGGAAGATCCAACCCTAAATATTCTTTTATTCAATGATTAAATAATAAAATATATAACATTATTCATCACTAAAAAAATTATTTTATTTATAATATATAATGTAACATTCCAAAATATAATATTAAATTATAAGAGAATTATTACATAATTAATAAAATTAAAACAATCGACAAGATAAAAAATATAAAATTATTTATTATCATCTAACATAACCATAAAAACATACTTAATATATATAAAACCAATAATCAAAACTATATACATCCACACAGTCTAAAAGACTACACATTTGTTGGTCCTCCGTCTAGAGCCTACTCCACTGACACTTCATCACCATCTGCTCACACTCAGATGATCATAGTCAAGACAAGAACAAGGAAACATAACAATAAACACAAACAAAAAGGTAGGCTAGATACAAAATAATTCATATTACACTTAAAATATTGCATACATAAATCATATAGAACATGAATTAAACCAAACATCTTAACATGTAAGGACCTAGACGGGACTATCCGGATTTAGTATGAATGTCAAGCTATGACAGGTTGTGCACTTGTGGGAGCCTCAATTGTTTTGCAAAGTTATTGACAATGAGTTTTATTCTACCATACTCACAAGGTTAGTATGTACCGCGTCTTAGGTCATACTGGAAGCATATAAACTAAGACCTCCTGCTACTATTACCACATGTGTCAATCCTCTCTACTTGAAAATGAATGATCATTAGAGTGTCAGGATAACCCCCAAGATATTCTCTTATCACTTTTGTTGTTTTTGAATGTTGAACATTTAATGTTATTTTACTCAAAACAACAAAGTGCTTTTCAATTTTCTACCGTTGAGGTAGCGTTTAACGATTTAGCTTTTCTTCTAAAGATACAAGCGTTGAGTAAAGACTTCATCGTTGGACGAAGTAATAGTTTAGCTCATGGTATCGTTTAGACTAATGTAAACGTTTTTCTTGATTTTTCTTTTTTAGAGCAACATCGTTTAGCATTGTTAGGGCTTCCTTTAGTGTTTTAAGTTTTAGTCTTTTAGAGTGTTTTTGTCAATGACATTATCTTGACATTGTTTCATTTTCCCGAGAGTTAAACTGAATACCCCTTGGGTATAGTAAGCTTTACACATTTAGCTTCAATTCTCTTAGACGTTTTGACTTAATAGTCGTTTAGCATAGTGTCCGAGTGTTTTGACTTAGTTGTTTTTTTGTTTCCTAAAATCCTAAGTGTTTTCCTAAAGTTTTCATAGGTTGGGGATTTTGAACTTAAGTCTTATGTTTCTTCCGATGGTATTTTCCATATTATTATTTCATTTAATGTTATTTGGTTAAACTTCAAAACATGATAGCGTTTAGACATATAAACAATTTTGTCTTAACAAAACGCACTTGCTGAATAGAACAGGGAAAAACCTAAAGTGTTTACATAGACTAGATGATATCATGTGTCAAATGATTTACTTCATCCAACAATGAAGTTTTTATCAATTGATTTGTATCTTAGTGTGAAGATTAAATGATCAAATCCTACCGAAACTATAGAAAACGTAGAAAGCATTTTTTTGTTCTGAACATATATTAAATGTCATTAAATGATCAACGTTTAAAACCAACAAAAGTGATAAGAGAAAAAACATATTTGTTGCATACATGGATTGCTTATTACACGCATCCATATGCTCCATTCTATATAAATCAAAAGTGGATGTTAGGAACAAAGAAGACATTCACGGAATGTTCTCTTCACCAGAAGACGTGTCAGATAAATTGTACTATCTACTTTCGTCAAAGTATTCAAAAAATAAGTATGCTCTAACAAGTTGACTTTAACCAATGACTACTTCATACGACAAGATTGAGAAGACTCAATGATCAAGGAAAAAACTTTGTCTAACGAACATCTTTTTAGAAGCAATTAAATAGAAGATGATTGAAAAAGAGAATCAAGACAAAAATTTTGTCCTAAAGTTGCACTTTATTTTAATTGATATAAAAGCTCTTGTTATGACTCTTTAATAAAGAATAAGCTTTATCAAAATGTTGCAACAAACATCTTTCAACTATTGAAAAGAATTTACTAGAAATAATTTATTGCTTAAACTAATATTTAAAGTTGAACATTTAACAATTTACGTAAACCTTTTAATGTTGACAAAAGTATCATGCTATCTTTGAGAAAAGTTTTTCTATAACAACTAAAGGTTATTATATTTGTAATTACATTTACTTGAGAAAAAATTGCACACATTCACGTACTAAATAAAACATTAAATTAAAATTACACGGATTTTTAATTATAACACACCACATAGAAGTTTAAAATTTGAAGCAACCTTTAATATGTTTTATTATAATAAGTTATTTATTTGATGAAACGTGAATAGATTAATTTCAATGATAAAACAATAAAAAGATAGGTAATATAAGTGTATTAGATTTAATGAAATCCTTAAAAAGAAAAGATTTGTCACACAAATTCATATATACATTAAATACCTAGGAAAAAGAAGCTAATTAGAAAATGGCCTCTTCTTAAAATGATATAGGCGTATTTATTAAATATTTATAGAAGAGAGATTAAAATAAATGAATAGTCTTTAATACTTTAATTAATGAACTGCTGTCTATAAAATGATTAAATAAGAAACAAATGTAATATTTTTTTTAAAGCACATGACAACATGCATTCAAATCTACGATGTACTAATCCTATATATATAAAATACGACACATAGATATATTTATTTAATAATAAAATATAATATTTAATATATACATATTAAAATGTGTACAAAATTTTTTAAATACATAATAAATATATAATTGTTATTGTGTAAATTTAAATTAAAATCATATATATTAAATATTATTAAAATAAAAAATTATAAATTATTATTGTTATTTTATAAATTAAATGCTTCACTAATAAATATAAATAAAATATTTTAAAATTTCAAACACAAATACATTATCCAAATTAAAGTATTAATATATTATATATTCAAATTATCTTTGATAAATTTAAGTTTCATACATATTAAAAGAAAATAAAACACAATGAAATAATATTTAGAAGAAAGTAAAGGAAATTGATTTTCTGTTTCTGAAAAAATAAATATTCATAATATAACACTAGGAAATATTGTAGTATTGCTGTTTTTTTTGTTTACACTGTCTTCCACTTACAAATTACTATACCTAACACAGTTGATTTTTATCATAATTATTTTAAAAAATATATATCAATACTTATTTTAATTTCATTAGACGTATATAAATTTAAAAGAAAACTATATTATTCGTTAAAAATTACCACATATAATAAAATCAAATTTTATAATAGTTATTTTAAAAACCATGCCAGCAATTATTTTAAATTGATATGAATTTATTAAAAAAAATCATGTTATCATTTAATTACATATTGCAATATATAATAAATTCAACTTTTCTAATCATTAAGAAAAAAAATATAAATCTCGTTTTTAGTTGGATGAGAGGGTTAACATTTGTCAAATACATTCATATTGAATAAAAAGAAGTATAACTATTACCTGAAAAGTATAGCAATAATTACTTTTCATTAACTATTAACATCTAAAACAAAAACAAAATATTATGATTTAATCACAAATGACCATATATAATAAAATTAACTTCCATATAATCGCTTTAAAAATAAACTGATAAATATATTAAACTGACTGAAAATGTGTTAAAAATTAAAAACAATTTAAATAAAATATTTTATATAATAAAGTTGATTTTTAATGATAATACTCTTGAAAAGCATAGAAGTAAATTTCTATTGATAATGTATAAAAATCATAATTTAATTACAAATTATCATTTATAACAAAATTAGTTTTAGAATTATCGTTTTCTATAATTACATTATCAATACACAGTATTCATCCATGAAAAGACTTTACTAACAATTTTCAAAATTTCTCAAATTAAGTTTTTCCCTGTACAATTATTGTAATAATTATTTGAAGATAATATTTAAAAGTTTTCTTGAATTAACAATGTATAAAAATGGAAAACAATAATTTAGTGAGAAATTTCCAAATACAATAAAGTTGACTTTATGAATTACATGCCCACAGAGATAATTAACTGAGAACAGCAATAAAAACAAACTCAACCTACAAGGTACATATCATGATCAGCTGTAGAAGGTTAGTCTCATTATTATTATTATTATTATTATTTAATTTAAGACGTCTTTAAGTAACACGTGTCTATTGTGAAATTTTGGAGAATTAATTAAATCATAAATATATTGAAAAAATTATTAAATAATGATGGGGTACAGCTAATGAAGAAGAAAGAAAGAATGGGGTGAGAAGTTGAGGTTGGCACATGGGTGGCAGTGAGTGAGTAAGCGAAAGAGGTTGACAAATTGAGGAAAAGTGGAACCGCATAGGACCTAACCTAAGAGAACACGACACGACTTAATGCACAAACAACACATAACCCCAAGCCGCAACAACCACGACAAACAAACTATAATAAATCATTATTAATGTTGGAGACACGCGTCTCCTTTTCCTTTTCCGGGATCTTCACCGACACGTGGCAATTGGTTTATCCCCACCCTCCTTTTGACATCTGTCCCTCTCGACAGCAATCTCATCTTACATTAAAAAATCATGTCACTGTCTCCACGTGGCACACACGCGCCCTTCTTTCGCCATACCCACTTGTCTCTTCCTCCTCACTCAACCCGTCACATCCCAGGGGTACTTTCGTCCACTAATAAATATTATTCCTCCTCTTTCACTTTCTCCTTCTTTTCTCCTCTTTCAGCAAAACAACACCTTTTTCTTCTCTTCTTTCTTCTTCTTCTTCTTCTTTCCATTTTTTCCTCACTCTTTCTCTTGAATCATTGGTGTTTGGTTGCTTCTTTCTTTCTTTGCTTTGGGTTTCGCACGTGTGAGAAACGAAGAGGAAGAAAAAAACTGATTTTGATGGTTTTTTTTTTTTATTTGTTTTGTGTGAGGATTGATTGCTGTCTGGGAGAATAAAGGAAAATTCTTTTTTGAATTAATTGCATTAAATTTCGACTGTTTTGAGAGGAAAGAACCGGTTTTTGTGTAATCCAGTTGTGTTCTGTGTGCTGCTTTTGGCATCATTTGATGAGGAGGCATGTTTGGTGTCATGGGTTTTACTGCTGATTTGAATCACTGCTACTCGTCACCCCACCAAGCCTTGTTCTTTTCTGCTGCACACGCGGATTGTGTGAAGAACATGCTGTGAACAGGTGTTACTACTTCACGATGTTCTATGTTGTTGTCTTTTTGTAACGGGCATTGATGATGGAGGACTATAAGAAGCGGCACCCTCAACAGCAGCAGCATCAACCAACCCATCTTCAGCAACAGCAGAATCGGAACGAGGATTCTGAGAGGATGGAGAGGTACCCGAGGGATTTGCTTCAGGGATTTGCCATGAGAGGTGTTACCCTTAGGGATAATAATATGAATAACGTTAGCGTATCGCAGCCTCTTCATCACCCTCGTCCTGAGCAACAGGATCAGGAGGAGGATGAAGAGCTTGAGTTGAACCTTGGTCTCTCTCTCGGAGGAAGATTTGGGGTGGACAAGAACCCAAAAAAGAAGAAGCTTATGCGTTCTTCTTCTGTGGTGGGGACAATGCCTCTGTTCAGGGAGGACGACGCGGTGGCACCGCCGCTTGCAGCGTTCCCTGCGCTGATGAGAACGTCTTCACTGCCAACCGAGACGGAGGAGGAGTGGCGGCGGAGGAAGGAGATGCAGACTCTGCGCCGGATGGAGGCCAAGAGACGCCGGTCTGAGAAGCAGAAGGGCTCCCGGGAGGCCGTTGCTGGTGGCTGCGCCGCCGCTGAGGAGGTGGAGGGTGGCAGTGTGGTGGCAATGGGGTTGACGAGATTTGGTTCTGCCACTTTGGCTCCGCCCCCTCTAGGGTGGGGTGTGGCGGCGCCAAAGCAGGTTGTTCTTGGCGATGTGTTGGGGAAGGGAAAAGGTTTTCAAGGTCTGTTTGGGCAGCCATCTTCTCAGGGTTCGGCAGATTCGCAAGGAGGAAGCTCTTCATCAGTGTCCGAAATGGATAGCAAGGCTTTTTTAGGTAAATTTTGGTTACTGTACATATGAGTTTGACATCGTGCTGCTTTTTGTGGTTATATGGTGGTGATTGTGTTACGAGTGTGTGATGGTGATTGTGTATTTGTGATTTGTGTATCTTTTTATGTGTGACTTGCTTGTTTTAAAGTTTTAATTGATTCTGTGAATATGATTTGTTACTTGTAAGGGGACTTAGTGTTCTTGAGATTCAACCATGAAGAGTGTTGTTTTACTTGTATTGAAATCTACTGAAGCTGTTAATTTGTTAATCTCTTCCTTTTTGTGGCTTTTCGTTTTATTTGGTCACTATATGTATGGAAATTTGGAATGATTATAAAGTTGGGGGCGATTCCCCTTCCAGTTTTCCCCTTTAGTCTTTCATTGTTATGCATTTGTCCCTTTCTGAGTTGTAATAATCACCTAGAAGCCACAGCACACTGAAAGGAATTATGTTTTGCAAGTATATGTTATTGTGAGGTTTTCTTTTTCACCGTTCCAGCATTGTGAAACAGTCACTTTTATTCTGTCACTTGGGAATTTCTCTTGCACATGTGATACTACCATTATTTGAAGCTTCATATTTGAATTAACTATGATACCAAAAAGAGAAGATGCTAGCTTTACCAAATAAAGCTCTTGAATATATTGTATGTTATTTGAGATGGATTACCACTGTAAATTTTATGCTTGCTAAGGTGTGATCTTATAGGTTTTCAAGTTAATAATATACACATCTTTTTATAGTAGCATTGAACTGAATTGTCATCACTAGTTGCTGAACTGATAATCAATTACATTGAGATCATGACCCCTTAATCTTATTGATTCCCATTTTAAGCTCTGGTCATTTAAGATAAGCAGTTCAAGACTAAGGTTATTAGTTAATTTTCCTGTTATTACAAACATATTCCGAATCTGTTGTTTATATTTCAATGAGTAAATTTTTATCTTTTAAAAAAAGACCCATCAAAACTTAATCAAGCTAAGTGATATAAAAGTTAATTATTTATTATAGTGATTCAGTACTCTTTGTATTTTTGCCTGTATCTTCTTACGTGAGTTATACTGAGGTTTTGATTCTACATCCTGGCTCTGGTTTCTGGATGTCAAAGGCCCTAACAATGCTCACTCATGAAAGTTCAAAAGAACTAAATTGGAATGATCGGATGATGCTATGGAATCTGAAGTTTGGCTAAATTCATGGAACTTATACTTAATTCTTAAATTTTGGTATAATACCTGTGTCAAGACAAGAACATTTTTACTGATGGCACTACTTCTTGCTCTATTTTGGCTGTCGAGCTTCATGAGACAATTTCGAATGTCATGCTAGTTTCTACCAGATGGTTTGTGTTTGTGCATGTGCTCTGATATTGCAACCTCACTTCAATAGTAATTTGCTGGTCTTGTTTGCAAAATGAGTATGTCTTAGCATGTTTGATTGACTTCACTTCCGAACAAAATGTCTTTGGTTTAACATGTAATATTACCTTCATTCATCAAAAACACTGTTCAGATTCATCATGGTTTAACCTGTATCAACTAACAAGCTAATGCTAGTGGACTATTTTGACGTGTTTAGAACACAATATCACTTAGGAAAAATGACATTTTTCAGGCATAGCCACATAGGTGATGAATATGCAGCCTCATAAGTCGATCCTTAATAGTTATTGACTTTGCTACTTATTATTACAATCCTTTACTGATGGTATAACAAAAAAATTTCTATCATTTAATAACTGAAATGATATCCGTGGCTAGACACTGAATTTGTGTGCATTCATCTATAATTTATGCAGAATGATCAGGGATAAACTTAACCTTTTTTAGGACTGCTTTTTAAGTTCATTCATTTACTTTCTATATATACAGTGATTGATGTTTAAACCCTTCCATGGCATTAAAAGGATGCTCATGGATCACCACTTATTGCAGAATGAAACAAAGCATAATTTATTGGAATGTGTTACTTGATATTGAAGCAAGTGTGGCTTTTCTTTCAAAGATGGAACTTGTGGTTGTGTTTATATGTATATTGTATAAGTTAGCTGAAAATGAGGGAAACGAAAACATCAAATTTAAGAAAAGGAAGATTTGATAATGTAGTTTTTGGTGAAATGACAGGATCAAATAGTTGTGGTGGTGAAGCAAGCCCTGCTAGTAATCAATCAGCACAAGATGGTGTGGGTATAGGGGCCAAGAGAAATGAACATGTGGCTCGAAGTTCCAAAGCAGAGGTGGAGAATCCATCTAAGAAAACTCATCATTCACAGAACATAATGGGAAAGCAAATTGGGACAAACTCAATGGAAGACATGCCTTGTGTGTTTACAAAAGGGGATGGTCCTAATGGAAGAAGGATTGAGGGAATATTGTACAAATATGGTAAGGGAGAGGAAGTGAGGATCATGTGTGTGTGCCATGGAAACTTCCTGTCTCCAGCAGAGTTTGTTAAGCATGCTGGTGGTGGTGATGTTGCACACCCTCTTAGGCACATTGTTGTCAACCCTTCTGCTGCTTCCTTTTAGTCATCCCTTCAACTCTAAGGCTGTAATATACTTTACATTGAGGGAACAAACATTACTTTGGCAGCTTCTTTTCCCTTTCTCTCCATTTTTGCTTAGTTCTTCAATCAAACAATATTGAATATCAACACATGCCTCCCTTCAGGAAGGGAAGGGGCATTAAATTCCCAATCTTTATCTGTTTTTTCTTCTTTCTTTTTTTTTCCCATTGTGTCAGAGTTTTTTTGTTAAAAGGGTAATGTTCTTTTTATCATTCCACTTAAGATTGAAAAGAAATAATTCTTGAGGGCTTAATTGATCCCTCTCACAATCTTCTATTTATAAGAATAAATTGATAC
>NW_025906751.1:3552-24403 GCF_018835915.1 Vigna umbellata
AATTCTCATAATTGAAACAAATTAAAATTCTCTTATTTTTTTAAAGTTTAATAACATTTTAATTTTTATTGAAAGTTTTCCCGTGATAAGATAATATTAATTCAAAACATATATAATATATATATATATATATATATTATATATATATATTTAAAGTCTCATTTTAGATTTTGAAAAATTGAATTAAGCGGATGAAATTTAATGTTTATTAAATTTATTTTTTTATCTACAAATAAGTAATTTATTAATATGTAGTCTTACACTAAAATAATATTTAACATCTTTTTTTATTAGTATGTGGAAAACCTGAGATTCGTGGCAATGATACAATCAAGTCTCTAAGAAAATATTTATGTTTATCATGATAAAATAATAAAAAATACGATATTATCTATCTTATTTTATTATAAAAAATATGTATACTGCATTTTTAGTATATCATGTATAGTTATCATTAAATCGAGTAATATAAATTATCAATAATATTTTGTGATATTATGATTAAAAAATGGATATACCAAAGTATATATTAGGAATCTATTAAATAATTTATTGTAGGTTACATGTAGTTTACACTTTCTCCTCATGTTTAAAGAACTAGAATTGTCACGTCCATATGAATAATTGCACACTCTTGATAATTTGACGTACTAATTATTAATTAGTGTAGTAAAACATAAATTTATAAGTTGTTTTGTTGACTATCATGTGAGAGAATGTGCAAGTTTTACTTGATCTTCATTATGTTAATATGAAATGTATTCATATTAGAAACATATTTTCATAAAATATTTTACAAATTCAAATAATTATGCACAAATTTTAGAGGTTTCAAATATATAAAAGTATACTAAATAAAAAAAGACTTATTTATATATTAATTTAGATAGAAAAAAAGAATTGGGAATCAGAAGCTCCCCCCCCCCTTACGAATCCCTTCGAATTATTGTTAGCTTAAATTTATTTTAGTCCAACATTTTTTATATTTAGAATATCTGTGTTATCAAAGTTACAAGTTGTTTAGAGAAGAATATTTTGAAGAGTAGTAAATACTAATGCAGATACTCTTATTTATGTTGAAACAAATTTACAGTTATTGTAGATCTAAAAAATGCACTCTATTGACTTGTTCTTCTCTATATCAGCTTGTTATATGCTAGGTTATCAATGTACCCAAAATCATTAAATATCATATATATTTTATTATATGTTGATTAATATTTTGACCGCGTAATACATATATATATATATATATATATATATATATATATATATATCAACTAATTAAATATGATTTTGTTACTAAAAGTAAAAAGTTATTACTCTACTGGAGAATCCGACTTAAATTCTCAATACATGATAGTTTGGATTTTGTTCAATTGTTCTTTTTAAACATTATAACTTTTTTTGTTTAATAAAAAACATACTCAAAATCTAAATTGAAACGAGGAAATATTGTTTTTACTACAACGTGAATAAATTTATAAATGATCTTGTATATTATTAATCAATATATATTGAATTAATTTATTTAGCTCATTACAAGTTTAAGTAGCTTGATTATGTAATTATATAGAATGTTTGGATATTTTAATATCTCTTATGCAAAGGTTTGGAATGAAATTACATAATAGTTTGAGTAATATACAAGATAAAACTTTTCAACTATTTCGGCTTTGCGACTAAAGGAACAAATATATACACGTTTTAGAAGAATGAATCTTGAAAAGAAGGGAATGGATCTTGTTGTACGAGATTTTCATGATGATATCACCCTTTACTTCATAAAAAGATTATTTTATATCAATATAATTTCCTAAGAATATTTGTTTAAAGGTCAAAATCTCTATAAATAAACATGTCACACGAAACAATTCATTCTATTTCGGAAACATCTTTTGTTGTCCAGTCAAATATATTAGACATGCAAACAAACAAAACATAGTTTTTTCTTGGAAACTTGGTGGTGATTAGTATTCAAACTCAACAACCAAGAAACCAATATAATAGGTGGTTTTGGAACGTTATAAAGACAAATCTAACAGTTTTCTCATATGCATATATATTGTGAAAAGAAAATAGGAAAAAAGACTTCGAATGTCTTAGCTTTACGGAGACAAGTGTTTCTTAATCTGAGAGAAGGAAGAACACTTGAAGGGCAAAAATATTCAAAGCTTAAGGATTTTCAACAGTTTAGACATTTAAGCACAGAATTCCGATTCAAGAGGACGTGCATGATGAGGTTTTACGCTTTCATCCTAGTATTCAAATAAGAATATTAAAATGATAATTTAATAAGTCATGAAATTAAGGATTAAACAAAAATTTAATTTAAGTTTTTTAAACTTTCTAATAAACTAAAGGTATATTACAAAAATCTAACACCAAATCACACAAAAAATAATATTAAACTAATAATTATAACATAACAATTTTTTTAAAATATTTTTAACTTCAATCTACATATGCTGATAAATAAAATTAATAAAAAAGACATTAAATTAATATATTATAATAGTTAAAATATTTTTATATAATTACAATGATAAAATTATACTTATGATAATAAGTTAAAAAATAAAAATAAATATATAAAAAATCACCAAAATCATATTTTATACAAAAAAAAACAATAAATATATTAAAAGAAATAAAAGTATTAATTGTGTCTTAGAAACAATTTAATACATTATATAAGGTACAAACTTCATATATGATAAAAATAAAGCATCATTTTATTATTCACCCAAAAAAAATACAACGATGATAAGTTTTAACCAGTCAAACATTTTTTAATTAATATTTTTTTGAGTTAAATATATTTTTATTTTTTAAACTTGAATACAAAATTAAAATTAGTTTACTTTTCAAATTTTGATACATTGTTGAAAATCTCACATTCATCTATTAGAAATAAGATTAATTACTAATTTAATATATATATATATATATATATATATATATATATATATATAAACCTCACATTAGATTTTAATTAAATATTCATCCATGATATCACACTCATAACTTATAATATATTTTAAAGAAATTTGTTGTTTATTAAATCTATTTTTCTATATACTAATAAATATCTATTAATATCTTATCATACATATGAGATGTATATATTTTAACAAGATGTATATATTTTAAGGAAAAGTTTTCAATGTTTCACAATAACTAAAAATAAGATCAATTATAATAAATAAATAAATATCACCTTACAAAGTTTTGTAATGTTTTTATCTAAATTTATGAAATAAAATAATATTTAACTATTTTTTTTATTGAAGTCATGTATGGTGAACACATGAGGTGTCCGTTGCAATGTAAAAATCAAAGTCTCTAAGAAATATTTTTATTGTTATAATTAAAATATAAAAAATACCGAATCACTTATTAATTTATAGTTTATTATAAATAAAATATTGTATACTACATTTTTAGTATATTATGTATAGTTATCATTGAAATCGATAATATAAATTATCAATATATATTTTGTGATATTATGATTAAAAAATGGATATACCAAAGTATATATTAGGATATCTATTAAATAATTTATTGTAGGTTACATGTAGTTTATTCTCCTCATGTTTAAAGAACTAGAATTGTCACGTCCATATGAATAATTGCACACTCTTGATAATTTGACGTACAATTATTAATTCAGTGTAGTAAAACATAAATTTTATAAGTTGTTTTGTTGACTATCATGTGAGAGAATGTGCAAGTTTTACTTATTCTTTATGTTAATATGAACATGTATTCATATTAGAACATATTTTCATAAAATATTTTACACAATTCAAATAATTATGCACAAATTTTAGAGGTTTCAAATATATACAAAGTATACTACAATTTAAAAAAAAATCTTTTATTTATATATTAATTTAGATATGAAGAAAAAGAATTTGGGAATCAAAGCTCCCTTACATCCCTTCGAATTATTTTAGCTTAATTGATTTTATCCCACATTTTTTATATTTAAATTGTATGTGTTATCTACAAGTTACAAGTTGTTTAAGAGAAAATATTTTGAAGTGAGTAAATACTAATGAGATACTCTTATTTATACACTAATACAAAAACAACATACAATGTCGAATATTTTGGGCCTTTCACATCGAATTTGAGACTGACGTCATATTGAGAGACGTTAAATTGACGTAAATTTTAAAAAATCGACTAAATTAATATCGAATTTTGTCAATATACGACGTTAATTTTTTTTTTATTTTTTTAATTAATTGTGATCCTTTTTTACAATTTTACTAGACCTGAAAAGTATAAACATAATAAATTTCAGTTTTTGGTATTTTATAAAGCATGAACTATGAACGTGTAGTGTACTATCAACAACAAACAACAATAACCACCAACAAACAAGTTCAATCAAACAACAACAATAAACAAGTTCAATCAAACAACAACAACAAACAAGTTCAATC
The DNA here is from genome assembly GCF_018835915.1 of Vigna umbellata. Next base: position 8,010 of record NW_025906751.1, read on the forward strand.
AAACAACAACAACAAACAAGTTCAACAAATAAGTTATTCAAAACGAAAATGAAAACTAACCTTTAAAAGGTGGGTTCGTTGGAATAAAGTGTCGTCACCAATGAAAGAGAAAGCAAAATGCGCCTATGAAGGACAAGAACACAAAAATAATCGGTCAAACAAACGAAAATCATACACAAAGTAGTTAATTAACATGCATTTGTATCAAATGAAAGAAATATTACATGTGATGGTTGTCAAACTTCGTTCGAGAAAAGTTTGAGAAGAGAAGAGAATCTCGCGCAATAAGGTAAAGTGAATGAATTTTCAATCTCTCGTTCAAATTTTTATTGAATTCACTAACCTTTTGACGTCTAACGCTGGGGCATTCAACATTCAAACATCATTCTGTAATAGATCTCTTAGGATTTTGATAACAGCAATCAACTAATGCATCCAACCACTCCAATGCACATCACGTCGAAGCCCCATGCAAATTATACGTTTTATTGATAATTTAAAAGAGAAAAGAAAAGATAATTAAAAAGGGGAAACTTTTGGCTGACAAATAATATGTCGAAGCCCTTACAAAATTCGACGTATTATTAGTAGTTTAAAAGAAAAAAGAAAAAAAAATAAAAAGGGGTAACTCTTTGACTTCTGGCTGAAAAATAGTACGTCGAAGCCCATATAAAATTTGATGTATTATATGTCGTTTAAGAGGAAAAAGAAAAAAGAATTAAAAAGAGGTTACTTTTTTGCTTCTGCTGACAAATAATACATCGAAGCTCCTACAAAATTCGACTTGTTTAAAGGAAAAAATAAAAAAGAATTAAAAAGGGGTAACTCTTTGACTTCTGGCTGAAAAATAATACGTCGAAGTCCCTTCAAAATTCGACATAATATTGGTGGTTTAAAAGAAGAAATAAAAAAGAATTAAAAAGGGGTGACTCTTTGGCTTCTGGTTGACAAATATTACGTCGAAGCTTATATAGAATTCGATGTACTATTGGTGGTTTAAAGGAAAGAAGAAAAAGAATGGCGCGCTGGTTTAAATAATTACCATCATACAACGTCGAATTGTATGGGCCTTCGATGTTTTACAATTCTAAACGACGTCTAATAATTTCATTTATTTACAAAAATGTCACCGGTCATTTTTAACGTTATTCACTGATTAGACGTTGAACGCATGACGTTATATGTTGTTTTTGCACTATTGATATTGAAACAAATTTGCAGTTGTAGATCTAAAAAATACACTATATATATTGACTTGTTCTTCTCTATATCAACTGGTTATGCTAGGTTTCCAATGTACCCAAAATCATTATACTAATGCAGTTTGTAGTGAAAGAAAATGACAACGGTTATTTTTGACAATACGCTTCGATTCTTGAATCAATGTATATACTAGCGAGGTAAAAAGATGGTGACCTTTTGGCCTCATTTTCAACCGAGGTAATATAGTAAGAGTTTTTGCTCCGGTTCCCAAGTGACCGAAGTAGAGAAGTAAATAAACGGGGGGTGGGGGAGAGGGGTTTTTGCCTCGGTTAAACCGAGGTAATAACATTGGTCTATGATAGTGGTTCAAACAGGAATTGAGGTCATAGTCCTTAAAAATTTAAATCTGGTGTACCCTATTATAGAGGTTGTGGTTGAACTGAGACGTATACTCTATTTTCTACCTCGGTTTTTGTTACAATCGAGGCCTATACTATGCGAGTTTTCTTAATAGTAGGTATGTTTTTGTGATATCCACAATCACAATGAAACAATATATTTACAACCCAGATTGAATATAACAATCAAATTTACATAATGTAAAAAGTCTAATAACTATAAATCATCTCAACTAATATTTGTTAATGTATTTTAAATCTTAATACATGTAGTCTAGAAAAAAAAATGTAGTTTTATGAATTTACATATTAGATTTTACAAATTATGTAATCTAACAATTAATATTTATATACTCAAAATGATCTATAAATAAAGATAACTAAATTAATGATTTAAACATATTTTCACCTAATACAAAAATAAATATAATTTATCTAATATTTAGAAAATAAAAAATAATCTGCCTAAGCGACCATTGTGCATTAGATCATACACAAGGAGATCTCACCCTTCCCATGGCACCGTCCAATTAGGTTCAACAGATTTTTATGATTGACGTTTCCTGTGATGGTGTGATTTCTGCTATAAGATTATTGGAGTCTAATCAGAAATAGGTCAAATTATAATATATATAAATGTGTATAAATCTTATCTTATGGTTACAGTCGGTTACCACATGACATGAGAGAGTTCTTTGAAATCCTTTCCACAGCAACATCTTTTCCGTTTAAAGTGCCTTTATAAACCATTCCAGATCCTCCTTTCACGAGCTTGTTTGAAGGGTGGAACTTCTTTGAGGCAGACAGAATCTGCTTCAGATGAAACTTATGTGGAGCTTTAGATGAGCATCTAGTTTCAAGCTCATATCCATAATAGATTTATGGGATCCTTCTCAACATACTCCCAACTAGATAAATACCATCATCTTATTACGTTGATACGATTATGTGAAACCTGAAATTTTAAGAAGTAAACTTTTAGTTTTATTTAACTCCATAATTTTATTTATAAGAAAATATTGGTATTCATCTATATATTTTAAATTAGTTATATCTTTATATTAAGTGATTATTTTAATATATTCTTCTCACGTCGAGAAGATATACATATAAAGGATGAGACTTAATATTAATTATTAGTTTGATAACGAATTTAATAATATATCAAAAAAAAATCTGATTAGGAGGTTATGATAAAGAAGATATTACAAACAAAGATAATTTGACTCAAACATCTAGTCATAGCAATTGAGAAGCAACCTATATACATAAATGACACAAACAATTACACAAGTTTGTGTGCCGTGTACGTATTTACATATAAAAGCTAAGATCTATGAATGCAAAAGTGGTTCAAAATCTTCAACTAACCAGGATATTCTTGATTAGTTCCCAGCTTTCTAAAAACGATTTCATCTTCCAGTGATTTCAGTGAAAGGAGTGATAGTTCCCTGGATGAGGGAGCTATCTTCAGCATCTTTGAAGGATGGAGGCATAGCAGGCCACATAAAAACTGGTCTTTCCTTAGGCACTTCAGGTGGAGCTGCTTCCCCATTCAGAACCTGAAGAACTGTTCTCATCGATGGTCTTTTGTGTGGATTTGGATGGCAGCAAGCCAAACCAAGAACAAGAACGCAGTTCACCTCTTCCTCCACAATCTCCTCCTTCTTCAACCTTGCATCAACACCACCAACTACTTTTCCCTTCCCATACAAATCCCATATCCGATACACAATGCTGTTCTTGTACTCATCTTGTGCATACACATTCCCTGGCCTCTTTCCACACACTACTTCCAACACAAGAACCCCAAATGCATACACATCTGTCTCCACCGTTGCCCTCCCAATGAGAAACGTTTCTGGGGCCATGTACCCGGGTGTGCCTGCAATCTCTTTTGTAGAGTGATGCGTTTCATTTCTCTTCTGAATTGTTCTAGCCAATCCAAAGTCTCCCAGCTTGGCATTGTAATCTGAGTCCAGCATTATGTTGCTGGCCTTGATGTCTCTGTGGAGAACCCTCTTCTCACACCCATCGTGAAGGTAGTCAAGTGCTTGAGCCACCCCATTAATCACTCTTCGCCTAGTTTCCCAGTCCAGTGTTTTAAAGTTATAATTATCACCACAATCTTTGTCACCAAAGAGGTACTTGTCTAGGCTTCCATTAGGCATGAACTCGTATACAAGGAGAAGCTCTCTATTCTCATAGCACCAACCAATGAGTTTCACCAAATTTCTATGGTGAAGGCTTCCGATTGTTGTCACTTCTGCCAAAAACTCTTGCTTCCCTTGGCGTGAGTTTTTGGAAACTCTCTTTACAGCTACCTCCTTATTTTCCAGTAGTCCCTTATACACAGTTCCAAACCCGCCTTGTCCAAGCTTGTTTTGAAGGCTGAATCCACCAGTTGCTTTCGTTAGTTCCCTTAGCTTATACTTCTTTGGAGCCATAGTGGAATATTTAATCTGATCCTCTATCCTTGGATATGCATCTTCTGGCCCCTCCATATGGCGAATCTTTTGCCAGCGCAAGAAAAAGATCACCAACCCACCAATGATAATTAAAACAATCACGATTGGAACGCCAACATAAACCACCCACAAGAGACTTTTGTCATCATCCCTAATATCATCCCCGCTGAAATCCCACGATCTGACACTGTTCCGCTGCGTGTAGTTACTTGTTGAGGCCGAGAAACCAATGTAAACCTCCTTTTGAAGAAAGGAAGACAAATTAAGAGGTGGAGATACCAAGAGGGTCTCCATGGATTCTTCAGAAGTTCCACTCATGGCACCAAAAACTGATATTGTGTCATTTATGTACTGAATGTGAATTTTGACATCTTGACCTGAAGATAGATTGAGCCGATTGTTCATTAACGAAACCTGTTGGATGGAGTTGATGCTGTTTATGTTGATGCCAACGTGATTGTCAGGGCCATCTTCTGTGAAACTGTGTCTTGTGTCAAACTCCACTGCTAGAATACCAGGCTGTGAAGTTCCATTGGAAGTAGCATTTACAATACCAATCCATTGTCCATCACTGTTTTCTGGGACAGTCCTATCTGAAGTTAAGATAAAGGCCAAGCCTTCACCACCAGGGGTAGTTTCCGGAGTTATGTTGAGCACAAAAGTGGTGTTGAAGGAAGCTATTTGGTTTTGGTTGCTCTTCTCCTTCCAAAGCTGGTATGGCTTTATGTAGAAAACACGTCCAGAATAATGATCTATGGGATCTATAATATCAGGGGTTACTATGATTGCATCAAATAATATACTTGAACTCTTGCTCAGCCATAGATTAGAGTCATCTGGGAAGAAAGGGAAGTTGAACTGAAAACAGGAAACTTTGGTGAGGGCAATGGTAACGAAGAAGAGTGTAGCTGCATATTGATATTTGACTAACCAAGGGAGGTGCATATTTCTGTTTTGAAAGCTTGATTTCTAAAATCTTTATGGTGCATCTTTCCTTTGTTTATATAAATCTTGTATATATATAATTGGGTAGGGTCAATTGATTCTTTTTTTTAATTATATAAACATTGCCTCTTTAGGTTATTCTTTTCCGAGAAAATTCTTGTTTCCGCGTTTTGTGGAATGAAAAAGAAGAAAAAGAAAACACGGATGGTGATGTTATATATTAAAACAATATTATAGCACTTAAAGTGCCTGCGGAATAGTCGGTTTGTCAAACATTAAAATAAGTTGCATAAGGACTACGAAGACGTTATGAAATTGTAAAGATCAGTTAGTTTATCTTAAAGAAAGGTTGATTGGAAAGGTAAAAGTCTTGGTCTGTAATTGGCGCAGATTAAAAAATATATTAAGTTTACTAAAAGTGCATAATGAAACACTAGTGGAGTGTGCTTGTGTAAATATTTTTGAGTAAGTTATTTCAACGTAAAAGAAAATACATTGAAATTATTTTCATGTAACATATTAACATCTTTGGAAAAGACTGGAAAAAGTTTAAAATAGCTTATACAATATTATAAACTATTTTTTATAGCTTCTCAAAGATTTTACACAAGTTGAGTTTGTACTTCATGAGTATTCCGAAGGCATTTATCACTTGTGATCGGTGTTTCATCTATGATTTTAACGATTTTAACGTTGTATATATGCTACTAATTAACCCTTTCAGTTAACAAAAGTCAAGTCAAATTGTTATGTTCCACTGAACCTACCTAGAGTTTGCCTTCAACACAATATTCAGTCACAAATCAACTAGTTTGAATATAAATACAATATTGACTTTTTCTTTGCTTTTGCTTTAATCTTCACGCATCATATATAACAATATATAAAATAATTAGTTGGATTAGAAAAAAATTGACTTTTCAATGAATAAATCATCAAGTTGTATTTACTAACACTAGTACAAGTAAACGATACGGCACCGGTTAATTTCACTGATAGACACCGGTTTTTGAACCGAGGCATATTCAGACGAGGTAAAAAGTGATAACCTTTTACCTCGGTCTGAACCGGGTTATTTGTTCGGGGCTCTATGGCCAAGGTTAGAAAATAAAAAGAGTGGTGGCGGGTAAGTTAAGGCGTTGGGTAGTGGTGGGTGGTGGGGTAGTAGGATTTTTTTTAATTCTATTTTCAAACCCAGAATCCCAGATTGAAAACGTTAAAAATGAAAGAAGTTAGATAACAAAATTCATTCACTCTGTCACGTCAAACTTGATTCATTCATTCATTCAAAAATCTAAAACAAAACAATCAAGAATTTCATAACAGAATCAAACAAGAAACAATATTACAACAAAATTTGTGAAAATTGTCTTCTACCAGATGCAGTTTAGAATAGAAGTTTAGAGTAGTAGAATAAATTCTCAGATTGCAATATTACCGGCAAAACAGAAAAACTCAGAAAAACTCAGAAAAAAACTCAGAGATGGATGTGAAACAGAAAGTCAGAGAAGCCAAATAATTTTTTCCTCTTCGCACATGGTGTGAAACAGAAAGCCAAGTTTCTCTGCAAAAAAGCCATCTGCCCCGCCACCCACGACGGAAGCCTTCACCGGCTTCTTGTCCCGCATGCCTCTGCAAACGCCTCGTCTCCTCGACCCAACAACAAAAGCCTCATCACTGCCGCGCGCGCCCTTAAAGCCCTCTTCCGCCCTAGAAGAAACCCTAGAAGGAAAAAAGGAAAAGTATTCTGGACCCATTGATCGGTTGTGTGAATGTAAATCAAAGTTTAACGGTGGAATGGAAATGGGGAAAATGTTCTAACGGTGGAATGAAAACAAGGTTTTAACGGTGGAAATCGAGGGAAATGGTGATTGAAAAAGGAAGAAGAAGAAACCCTAATAGAGGGTTTAGATCTATGAATGTTTGAGGGCAGAAGGCTTACCGTGACGATGAACGGCGACTTGCGGCAAGGGATGAACGCGGCTTGCGGCGGCAAGGGTTGACCGACGGCTTGAGGCGTGCCCTGAGTGGGGGGGGTTTGGGTGGAGAGAGGAAAAGGGAGGAGAGAGGAGAGAGAGGAGACCGTGAGGAGAGAGAGGGGGGAGGGAAAAGGGAGGATGAGGGAGATGGGGAGAGAGGAGAGAGGAGAGAGGGCGAGAGGAGAGAGGGAGAGGAGAGGGGAGAGGGAGAGAGGGAGAGTGGACGAGGGGGAGAGAGGCGAGAGGAAGGAGAGGGGAGAGGACGAGAGGGAGAGGGGAGAGGGAAGAGGGCGAGGGGTGAGAGCAGGGGGCGAGGAGTGAGATTGCAGGAGTGCCCAAAGAGAGAAATTGGTTTTTTAACCTAGGGTATTGCCTCGGTTAAATTTAAACGGTGACTAATTTTCAGAGATTACCGCGGTCAAATTTTACCGTGCCTAAAGACTTTCAGTCACAGAGGAAATTACCTCGTTCGCCTTTTACTCGAGACAGTAAAGTTCTAGGCATCGGTTAATATAACAACCGGCATGGGCATATAGCTACACAATATTTACAAAATACCACCGCGTTTTTATATGCTTCGGTTTTAGTAAAACCGGGGTATATATAACGTGTTAAAAAGGGCTTTTTTTACTAGTGTAATACCAAAATCACTTTTCGAATGTTGAAAATTCAAGTGTGAGTCAAGTCTCGGATAGAAATAAAAAAATAAAACACTATATAAAGATGAAAGACTCACTAACTTATTCTCTTGAGGTTTTGGATAGAGAATGATGTCATCACTTATGTGTTGACTCAGATTTCATTGGTGTTTAAGTCTCTTCGGTGTCTAGAAAAAAAAAGATGAATCTTAATACCGAGAACATGAATTTACATATTAGATTATTACAAATTATTTAATCTAACCATTATATTTATATACTCTATAATCTATAAATAAAGATGAAGGGTGGAAGTTCTTTGTGGCAGAAGAATCTTCTTCAGATGAAATTTATGTGGAGCATTATTAGATTAGCATTTAACTTCAAGCTCCCTTGTCCCTTTTTGTGTTCATTCTCCGATACAATGCACCAGCAAGCTCACTTATTCCTCCAACCCACAATTATTGGACTCAATATCCATAACCATAATAGATTTATGGGATCCTTCTCAACATACTCCTTACTGATAAATAACATGATCTTATTTTGTTTATATGAGTATATATTCATGTGAAAACTGAAATGTTAAAAAATAAATTTTAAATCTAATTCAGTTTATATGAGTAAAAATGTCTAACTGTTAGAACCATTAAAAACACACCCAAAACCCCTCTGAACGGACGCCAGGTGTCAAGCGACGAGCATCCGAAAATCAGATAGTGGAATGCAGGTGTCAGCAGATGAGCGGACGTTCGTTTTAAACAAAATTGAGTTTTTGAAAGTTTACGTCACACTCTCTGCATGCACCTTCTTCTCCAAACTCTGATATTCTCAAATTCTCCTACTTCTCTCTAAAAACTCTCCCTTCTCTCTACCAAATCTCACATTTTCTCTTCTCCGATCACCGTTCAGACACCGTAGAAGTTTTTTCGGCGTCCAGAGCTTCAGTTTGAACCGAACGATTTCGGGTTCTGAACTGGTAAGTTCTTCTGGTCTTTAGTCGTTCGTCCTCTAGCACATGCAAACCAAGTTCTGGTTGCATGAGTTCATAGTCTCGTTCTAAATTCATTTTGGTATGTTGTTGGTTTAGTTTGTAGAATTGTTGAGCGTGAGGATAGAAGGAATTGTATTCAGGCAAACCGTGTTCTGTCTCTAGGACGTTCGTTCACGCTCAGAGGTAAGGGAAGCTTATTAATTTAATTTGTATAATTATGTGTGTTGCATGAACGTTCGTTGAAATTGACTACATTAATATATGATGGTTGATATGTTTGGGATTATATGAAGTATGAAAATTGATTATGATATGAATGTATAGTTATGAAACTATATGTTAAGAAATGAGGTGAATATAAATGAATTCTGAAAATGAAATTCCACTATGATAGTGTATGTTCGTCACTGAACGGTCATTAACCGTTCGGTAATGTTAGTAAACTTGGTTAGAATTGGATTATTTCATTTGGGAAGAATCTTAGTTGAGGACAAGCGTTTTCGTGTTGTAATACTATGCTTGAGTGTTCGGCCAAGCATAGTTGTGTCTGGGCATTCTATGATAAACTTAAGTATATATATATATATATATATATATATATGTGTGTGTGTGTGTGTGTGTGTGTGTGTGTGTATGTTTGTGTATTTGTATATTTTAATTATCTTAAACACTACTCAAATAGTATCTAATTATATTATCAGTCTATTCTCTTTAAGCTTAGTTAGCACTTGGTCTATACCAAGTGTTCGTTCTAAGCAAGTGTTTGGTATTACACTATGCACTCGTTCTAATTCCTTAAGCCAACTCCATAATAAGAGCGTTCGTTCAAGCCCAATAGGGTTCTCTCACTATAGTGTTCAGTCTTTGCTGCTATTCAGATGGTATTGTTGTTTTTTAGCTACTTCAAAGGCTAAGTATATTTATTAACGTTCGGTTTTATCATGTAAATTCTTATAAGTATTATTCTTTGAAGTGTCTGTATTCATTAATTTCGGTCTAGAGTTTTAGCAATTGACATCATCTTTGAAGCGTTCCTTTTGATCTTCTAAGAGTAAGTTCATTTAATTGACTCACTTTGTATGTAACGCTCGTTCTAGTAGTTCTTGTCATATATGATCTTACTCGGTTTCTTTCTCAACCCGATGGTAACCCTCTTTGATTTTAATCCGTTCTGGACTGGAGATCTCTCGGTCTCGCTCCAAGTGTTGGTCTCGTTCTGAGTGAGGATTAAATGGTCTGTATTTTGTACCCTTAGTGATCCTTGTACAACTGGTTAACTTGAGATTATTGATAATGAAAGATGAAGAGAATGTGATATGGATAAAATAGTTGATTTATGGACGAGCGTTCCGGGGAGGAACGACTCATGGTTGAATATTGGAATTTGTAAAGTATGAACGTGGGCATGCTAAGCTGGCAGTTCATCCTGATGTTCCGTGAGTACTCGTCCTCACGTAGAGGAGGGTAGGTCATGTGGGGGGAAAGAAAGAGGGTTTAGTACTAGGGTTACTTGGGACAGAGAGGAAGAAAATAGGGTGGGTGGCAGATGTTTGTTGAGGGTTGTATCCCAGTTAATAACATAATCTGGGTTGCAGAACGCCTGTAGCTACACAGATGCATTAAGTGCTAGACCGTTAGCTAGTATTAGCTTTGTAGGAAATTTAGATGAAATATATATTGTGATTGATTGTGTGAAAATGTATGTTTATACATGAATAAAGAATAAGCTTACCTAGGGGTGTAATGGGTATTGTGATGGGTTTGTAAGTTCGGCTTGGTAAGGGAAATGAAGTAATAAGGTGTGGAGTGGTGAGCAGAGAAGGGAGAGATTCTGGAAGAGGCGATTGAGGAAGAAAAGATGGTTGAGGGGTGATAGAAGTGAAGACGCAAAATTTAGGACGTCGGTAGTTAGTCTAGTATGTAAGGTGGTGTTGATAACTTTCTCCTTTGTTTGATTGACGCAGAGGGAAGAGGGAAGAGGGAAGAGGGCGAGAGGGTGAGAGGCAGAGGGCGAGAGTGCAGAGTGCCAAAGAGAAATTGGTTTTTTAACCTAGGGTATTGCCTCGGTTAAATTTAAACCGGTGCCTAATTTCAGAGTATTACCTCGGTCAAATTTTAACCGGTGCCTAAAGCCTTTCAGTCACAGGAAATTACCTCGGTTCGCCTTTTACTCGAGACAGTAAAGTTTATAGGCATCGGTTAATATACAACCGTGGCATATATTTACACAATATTTACTAAAATACCACCGCGTTTTTATATGCTTCGGTTTTAGTAAAACCGGGGTATATATAACGTGTTAAAAAGGGCTTTTTTTACTAGTGTAATACCAAAATCACTTTTACGAATTGAATTATGTTGAAAATTCAAGTGTGAGTCTAAGTCTCAGGATAGAAATAAAAAAATAAAACACTATATAAAGATGAAAGACTCACTAACTTATTCTCTTGAGGTTTTGGATAGAGAATGATGTCAATCACTTATGTGATTGGACTCAAATTTTATTGGTGTTTAAGTCTCTTCGGTGTCTAGAAAAAAAAAGATGAAATCTCTAATATCCGAGAACATGAATTTACATATTAGATTATTACAAATTATTTAATCTAACCATTACTATTTATATACTCAATATAATCTATAAATAAAGATGAAGGGTGGAAGTTCTTTGTGGCAGACAGAATCTTCTTACAGATGAAATTTATGTGGAGCATTAGATTAGCATTTAACTTCAAGCTCCCTTGTCCCTTTTTGTGTTCATTTCTCCGATACAATGCACCAGCAAGCTCACTTATTCCTCCAACCCACAATTATTGGACTCAATATCCATAACCATAATAGATTTATGGGATCCTTCTCAACATACTCCTTACTGATAAATAACATGATCTTATTTTGTTTATATGAGTATATATTCATGTGAAAACTGAAATGTTAAAAAATAAATTTTAAATCTAATTCAGTTTATATGAGTAAAAATGTCTAACTGTTAGAACCATTAAAAACACACCCAAAACCCCTCTGAACGGACGCCAGGTGTCAAGCGACGAGCATCCGAAAATCAGATAGTGGAATGCAGGTGTCAGCAGATGAGCGGACGTTCGTTTTAAACAAAATTGAGTTTTTGAAAGTTTACGTCACACTCTCTGCATGCACCTTCTTCTCCAAACTCTGATATTCTCAAATTCTCCTCCTTCTCACTAAAAAGCTCTCCCTTCTCTCTACCAAATCTCACATTTTCTCTTCTCCGATCACCGTTCAGACACCGTAGAAGTTTTTTCGGCGTCCAGAGCTTCAGTTTGAACCGAACGATTTCGGGTTCTGAACTGGTAAGTTCTTCTGGTCTTTAGTCGTTCGTCCTCTAGCACATGCAAACCAAGTTCTGGTTGCATGAGTTCATAGTCTCGTTCTAAATTCATTTTGGTATGTTGTTGGTTTAGTTTGTAGAATTGTTGAGCGTGAGGATAGAAGGAATTGTATTCAGGCAAACCGTGTTCTGTCTCTAGGACGTTCGTTCACGCTCAGAGGTAAGGGAAGCTTATTAATTTAATTTGTATAATTATGTGTGTTGCATGAACGTTCGTTGAAATTGACTACATTAATATATGATGGTTGATATGTTTGGGATTATATGAAGTATGAAAATTGATTATGATATGAATGTATAAGTTATGAAACTATATGTTAAGAAATGAGGTGAATATAAATGAATTCTGAAAATGAAATTTCACTATGATAGTGTACGTTCGTCACTGAACGGTCATTGACCGTTCGGTATAGGTTTTTGTAAACCGTTCGGTCAGAATTGTAATCCTGTACAGTTTTAATTTCTCGCAATGCGTTGTAAGAGCTATGGTTTCAACTTCATTAAGCTGTTTGAGCTTGATATTCTGCAAGTTGCAGAAAATGAGAGCTATGGTTTCATTGACCGGTCTAAAGATGACTCACCTTAAATATTCCTACATTCATTCGTGTAAAAACTGTTGGGGTCATTAATCAATCTCTTGTATATTTCTCTCCATTTCACAGGACAAGTATTTTATTTTCGTAACCTAATCAAATAGTTTTAAATAAATCAAATAAGTAATTATGTTATATTAATTTTATTTTAATTAACAAAAGGTTACAACTGTTTATACAACTACTATTACCAATTTCAATAGATGAAAATGTAACACTTCTACGTTTAAAATAAATAAATAAAAATATGTATGTTACACTTTGAAAAATCTTGTATTTTTTAAATTGAAAGACTTGATTAAACAAGTTATTAATAAGGAAATTAAATTGAACCAAAAACCAAAATAAATAATAAGAAAAAAATAATTAAATCCATAAATATATAGTTGTACAAGCACAAATTCATGCATGAATACATATACGTAGGTTTCACAAGAGGGATAAGTTTAACCATAATGATATTTTGACTATTTTTTTTAACAACCATTTAACTTTGTTATGTGTGATGTGTCATGTATTGATTGGTCCATATGGCTGAAATTAAAATAAATTGAAAATGACGTGTTAAATTCCAAAATTAGGGATTTTATAATCGTATTTTTTCCTTTTTTGTTTCAAAATTTTATTTGAAAGTTGCAAAAGGGTTGTATGAGTTCAACCACGGTTGCACCAACCACGGTTGCAACAACCACGGGAGTTTGCAACCACCTATTTTCCATGATTCGTTTCACTTTTCGTTGGTTTTGAAGCACCATTGAAACATCATTGGACTACCAAACTACCATTAACGTGAGTTTTTGAGGTTCCTATCGTTCATTTCGGAGTTCGCAACCATTTGCGGTTGTCGCCGTTCGTTTCACCTTGCATTGGTTTCGAACAACCATTGAAGCACCATTGAAACATTGAACCACCATTGACGTGATTTTTTGTGGTTGTCGCCGTTCATTTCGGCTTGGGTTGATTTCGAAGCACCATTGAAACATTAAGCACCATTGTTGTTGTTGAGGTTTCAATTTTGCTTTCTTGTTCTTGTTCTTGTTCGGTTATTTGGAATTTTTTCAATTTTTTCATTTTTTTATGATTTAGGGGTTGTTGTTGGTGTAAAGTTTCGATTTTGTTTTTTTACACGAACTTATTTTTGTACAATGTTTCATTTTACAACAATGGATTTCATTCCACAACAAGGTGAATCGTTATGAAGAGGACAAACCATTCTTCCAAGTACAACACGTGCACACTCCAATCCAACCCAACATGTAACTTTTTAGTGTTGATTTTTTTCATTAAAATATATGTTCCTTTCATTGAAGTAGTACGAGATTATTTGTATTTTGGACTTTATTTTATGCATGTATGATTGTGGAGTTATTGTTATAAAATATATGGAGTTGTAAGATGATGTTGATAAATACAAAGGAAAAATGATGTTCAATTATACAAGTGTAAGTAACCAGACTTCTTATACTTTGGACCTTTGATAAAAAAATTGGGCATTTTCTTAATTCTTTTTGCGTCTAATTAAGTGTTGCAACAATTAGGGTTGTTATAGATGTTATTGTGGAATTAGGAGTGTTGCAATGTCGATTGTGGTTTTCTTCCATTATGTATTACGTATTTAACACTTACGAGTTTGATAACATATTCATTACCTTTAAAGTACATAATTGTTGTTACATAATTACATTTAATGATAATAAAATTGTAATTTCCTTTATTTCAGTGTTGCTTTGAATATCATCCTACATATGAAGATGAGAAAGAGCATTTTATGTGCTACACATTTGTCTATAATAGGGTTCTAGTTGTTGGTGATTTCTTATTTTTAGTGTAGTCCCCACCAAATTTAAATGTTTATTTTGTTGGAAAATTTTGTGCTCATAATTACCACCACCTATTTGTTTACCGAGGTTGAAGTTGTTTGCGCATTTAGTTGTGAATGAAAATTGATGTCATGAATTGTGGTGACCCCTATGTGTAGAATTTTAGTTGTAGGTCCCCAATTATTTGATCCTTGGTGTCCACCCAATTGTCCAATAAGAGTTTTATAGATTTTGGTTGGTTGGTGATGAAGTTGGTTAAAAATGTGCTCATCATTGCCTAAAGATAAATTGGTTGTGCATAAATTTGTTAACGAATATTTTTTCCACTTAAAAATATTGTATAAGCCATCACCAAAGCCACCACAAAAGCATTTTCAGTGGCTATCTCTAATGTCCACCCGTCCACTACCTCATGCTTATGCAAAATCTGATGCCCAACCAACTTCCCCTTCCAAACCACCGCTTCTCCTTCTCGACTTCGCAGTCCTCTACCATCCCATCTCGTCGTCTACTCCTGCAGTGCTGCTCGTGCCTGCAAAATCTCCCTGCTAAGCTCCTTGACCAAGTTTCTTGGGTTTCTTTACTCTTGACAAAAGAGAAGAATAAAAGGGGAATAAAACAATACATTTCTGATGTGTTCCCAAAACTTGTCACAAAAATGATCACACCTACATTTTGATTTTTTTTAAACAAAGAAAGAGAATGATTAAGGTGGGAGAGAGAGAGATTAGGTGAAGAAGGAGTCCAAGCGTAGGGAAACAAGGTGTATGTGAGTTTTGGATTACATTTTGGAATACATATCTGGAAGAAATATCCAAATCTCGAAATATATTTAGGAACATCCAATTTGTATGGATTATGGATTGTACAATTTAGAATGTAATTTTGAATTATAAGTTGTATAATTCAAAATGTAATTTTCTATTACATATTGTATATTGCAGAATGAAATTTTGTATTATAGAATGTGAAATCCAAAATATAATTTACATTTCAAATTGATTTTCAAATTTTTATTACTAATTGTAAAATCTAAAATGTAAATTTGTATTACTGTTAATAGTCTTAAATATATATATAGACTACCCCTTCCGGAACTATAATTAAAACAGAGGTATAACTAGAATTTTAAAAAATATGGAGGTGTAGGAAGAAATATAGGGTGCAGGAAGAAATTCCCCTTGTTGAATGGGGTTGATTGTTTTGGGCTTAAATATGGAAAGATGGGTGCAAGGGTTGGCTTTTAATAAAATTGAGAATCTCCACCCAGTTTTCGCAACTTCTGCATCGTAACGTTTACATTCTTTTTGGTTATTTGTCATCATAACTTTTTCTCATTGTTTATTGAAGGTTAAAATCCTATTTTGTCCTTTAATTCTTATTATAAATTCAATTAAGTTTCAAATTTTTTTGTATTTATTTAATTCTTTAAGTTTTAAAAATAAGCCAATAAGTTTTTATTAGATTGATATTAGAGTTTTGTTAGAATTATTTACATAAACTTATTATTAAAAAGTTACATATTCACATCTTTTTTTTACATAAACTGATTTTGTTAGTATAAATTTCATAAACATTCTTAACGTTATATAAAAGAAAAAAAAATCTAATTGGATCATTTTTTAAAATTAAAAGATTAAATTGAACTAAATATGAATTCTTTATAACAATTAGAGGATCAAAATAGAATTTTAGCCTCTATTGAACTATTGACTTGGTGTAGAGAAAGTTTTGACAGTAATAAAAAAAAAGTTGATCTTTTTATTTATTTATTTAAGCACAATGTTCCCAAGTGATCATAACTTGATTTTTAGATTTTTATTTTTTTTATTTATTTTTGGATTTTTAGATTTCTAGCTTTTTAAATTTTTTTACATTTTAGATTTTTACATTTTTAATAATTATAAAAATGTTAAAATAGTAAAGTAAAAAAAAAAAAGTAACATAGACGAAACTCAACCCTGGTCAATGGACAAGATAAACACGTCAGGT
>NW_025906751.1:24428-49228 GCF_018835915.1 Vigna umbellata
ATGATCATGGGGTTCTGATAACAGTTGAAAAAAACTGTATTTTCATGATTAAAATTGACACTAAAAGCAACCTTTACACTTAGAAACTAGCTTGGAAATCATGCTTTCTGTTATATTTTTGGGAATAAGAGAGAGGACAGGTTTATGCTTGATTTCAGTGTTTGTGTTGCGGTTTTTTAAGGTGAATTGGTTGAAAGAAGTGACAAGAAGGAGAGAGATGAAATCAGAAAAGACAACAAAAAGTGCAAAGGAGAAGCGATGACGTCACCGCTCAGCGGCAGTTTACCGCTGACGGCAATCAGGAGTTCACGTTGCGGTCCGTGAGGGGCAATGGCCGCGATGAGGGAGAAAAGAAAAAAGCACGCACTCACCGCCTGAGCGGGATTTTACCGGCTGAGCGGTACTCTGAAGTAACGGAGATCCGATGAGGGGCCAAACTGGCCGCTGAGGGGAGAAAACAAGACACGCAGTTACCGCTGAGCGGTAGGTCTTACCGTATGGCGGCACTTTCTTTTACTGGGCTTGGACTTGACTTTTTGTAATTTAAGAATGGATATTTAAAGCTTAGGTTCCTAGGGTTAGGTATCTTGGCAGAAACGAAGAAACCACTCTCTCTGCCACCAATGGGGTAAGATGGGGGAGGATGGTGACAGCTCTCCTCTTATCTTTCTCGGGTTTATTCTTTCATTCTTTCATTGTAATTTCTTTAGGTTCACCAGGAATATGCGTCAACTAAACTCTTTATGTTTGTTGGGAATCAATGGAGTCTTGTGAAACTCGCATATATTGGAATCTGTTTTTACATCTTATATTTCAGACCTAGTTTCTTTCATCATTAGTTAGGGTTTTTCCTCTGTTTAAGGATTGCATGGTTTAACATCATTCGATGCGGATTATGGTTTGTCGAACGGGAACGTACGGGAAGTCTAGATCCGGGGAAATTGCTCCAATTTATATGGTTGTCGTTAAGCTCCTG
Source organism: Vigna umbellata (assembly GCF_018835915.1). The sequence goes on from NW_025906751.1 coordinate 25,405, forward strand.
TTGGAACTTATGAACTAATCATTAGGATGCTAGGAATTGTATGAACTCGGTGATTAGGAGAAGCCTTCTGAAAGGTACTTAGAGAGTGGCTTAACAATGGTGATTTGATCGTTGAATTCCTAAAATATATGAGAGTGGATAAGATGAAATTGAACCCCAACAACATATCCATACATAAAATTTCATTAAAATGTTTATCTTTTGCTTTTTGCCATTGATCACAATTCATGCATACATGTTTATTTTCTGTCTTGCATTTTAAACCCCAATTAATTCGTTTGGAAGTTTTCTTGAAGTCCTTAGTTAATTAAGAAATCACATAACTAAACTAGGCCGTGAGTCCTTTGGGAAGAACGATACTTGGTCTTGCCAAGTTTTATTACTTGAACGATTCGGTCATTACGTGCCGATTGAAAAACAATTTGTGACATCATAATTTGGTGTTCAGAAATTGTCCATCAGTTCTTCGAGGAGAATAGGAATTTGGGGCAAGAAACTCTTAAAGAGAAGAGATCAAGGAAAGAAAGAGAAAAAGAGAGAGAGATTGAGAGAAAAGAAAAGAAAGAAAGGAAAGAAGAAGAGAGAGAGAGAGAAGGAAAACGGAGAGAAAAGAGAAGAGAAAAGAAGAGAGGAAAGAGAGGAATTAAGGAAGAAAGGAAAAGAGAGAAGGCAAGAAAGAGGAGAAGAAAGAAAAGGAGAAATGGTTACTAATGACAAATCCTATTCTTTAAAAGACCATGGAACCTTAAAAGGGAAGGTTTCCAAATCTTTACTTCTTTCAATCATTGATTACTTTTCAATTTTTGACTTCTCTTTTCAAACCAATTGTCATAGATTCCTATTGAAAACATGTTCAAAACTATGACAATTCAAAATCTGAGTTATTGTTATCTTTAACAAAAACAATTTAACTCAAGATAAAATGAATTTGGACTTCTAAAATTTTCAAAGATTACAAAAGCAAAGTTTAGAAGTCTTTATTCTCTTTTGTAAAGGAAAAATTTTTATTTCTTGGATTAATATTACGAAGATAATTGGATGTGTATGCAGATTGTGTTTGATCTAGGAGGAGAAAACTAGATCTAAAAGAAGAAGGCAACTCCAAGAGGCTATGCTCCCAAAGATTGTGGGGGTTCTTCATAGCGATTGCCGATGTGAGGACAATCTTTTCTAAGTAGGGAGGGCCATATGATGGAATCGACTTGACTTAGTCTCCTTTTGTATTTTACTTCCGAGCGTAGTTCTTAAGGCGCATGGGTACGATAAATACCCCAATCCTATCTTTTGATTAGACTTTTGGGAGATTAAAGTATTAATGAGAATTAAGTTTCTGAAATAGAACAATTCTCTCTTGAAAGTCAGGTAGAGAGTCCAAAGGGCTCCATCTTAGCCACCTTCCTTGCACACTACCTTCATTCTCATTTCTTGAAATTACCTGGCTCACATTATTTCTCTGTTTCCTTCGCGACTATTCTTCGCTGCTACCTCACATCAGCAACTCCCAAACTTAATTACACATTCAGCAGTCCACGCGTCCCTCTTGCGTATACCTCATCAGCACATCACTCGCCAATTATTTTTCATTCACGTTTCTCTCTCGAGAATGTTCTTCATAACGCACCAACCATTCTTCAGCCACAGATCCATTTCTTTGCTTCAGTAAGTCTCAGATTCACAGTTTCTCATTTTATTCCACTTCACCGGAATCTCTGCACCTTGGTTAGGGTGTCTTCATCTTTCATCATTTATCTGATTTAGCCGATTAAAATCACTCTTGATCGTTCCAACCTTTTCCCACCATTCAATCTTCATTTTGAAACTGAAATTAATCGGTAGTATTTAATAGGTTCCTTCCAGTTCTAGGGTTTTATCGAATTTTTAACACTCTAGTCTGTTCTATTCGAGTTGTTGTTTTTCGCTGCGTCATCTCTCTGGAGGAAAGCTTCGAGGAGTCCGCGTGCGCCTTCGTCGGCCTCTCATCGGGCGGTAGTCCATCATTGTATCTTTGGCAGAGACGAAGCAAACACTCTCTTGCCACCCTTGAAGGAAAGCATATTGGAGCTCAGGCTACCTCCTCCTCTTTTAGGGTTCTATCTTTCATTCTTTAATTATTGTTCATTAGTTTCACCGTGAATATGGTTGAACTCAACCTTGTATTGTTGTTAGGGGAATCAATGTAGTCTTGTGAAACTCTCATATATGGGAATTTCGCTTTAATGTCTTAAATTAAGATATATGCTTTCTTTCACTTTAAGCTAGTAGGGTTTTTCTCTTTCTTTGCTTATGCTTGCGTGTTAACTCATTCTGCAATGATTATTGATTTTGTCGATACGAGACGTACGGGGAAGTCTAGATCCGGGGAATTCTCGCAAAGCATATTGGTTGCCTTTAAGTCCCTGACCTTTAAGAACTTATAACTAGAATTGACTAGGAATTGATGACTCGTATCTAGGGATAGGGCCTTCTTGCAGGAATTTAGAGGTGGCATTAGCATTGATGATAAGAATGATAATCTCCTTGAAATATATGGAATGGTATAGATAAATTGATAACACCAACAAACAACTCATTCTATAATCATGAAGTGTTGTTTTATTCCTTAGCATTATCAAATTCATGCATACCATGTTTAGTTATTGTCTTTTGCATTAAAACTATAATCAATTTGGTTCTTAGTCTTAATAATCAACAAATCACATAGTTAAACTAGGCCGTGAGTCCTTTGGGAAAACGGACTACTTGGTCTTAACCTATTGTATTACTTGATACGTATTCGGTCACACTTGCGATTGTTAAACAAGTTTGTGCGCACGTTTTTCTGTGTTCTAAAATTTGTCATCATGACCACCCGTGTTTATCACAGACTAATGGGAAACTTTTTATCACTAATACTAGAAGACCTGATTATGTTTACAACTGTAATCTTTTTAAGCCGTGTATTGCAGGAGCCTACTAACTATCATTATCACGGCCTTACAAATATCGTTAAGTATGTCAAGTCCAGCCCTTTTGAATGGACTTTTCTTTGCTGCTGACCTCTAACATACAGATCAAAGGATTCAGTGACTCGGACTGGGGCCACTTGTCCTAACACGAGGAGATCCACTACTGTTATTGTATTTTCTTAGGAACCTCTCTAGTTTCATGGAGGTCGAAGAAACAAAGCACTGTTTCAAGGTCCTCTACTGAAGCAGAGTATTGTGCCCTAGCTGCCACTGTTTGTGAAATGCAATGGCTTCACTACCTTCTTGAAGATCTCCATATTCAACCCACTGCTATTGGCGTTCTCTACTGTACAACAACTCTACAAGGCATATGCTCACAATCAAAGCTTTCATGAGTGGACCAAGCATATCGAGTTGGATTGTCACGTAGTACGTGAAAAAGTTCAAGCCAAATTTCTACGACTATCTTCCATATGTCGGAGAATAACTTGTCCGAGGTTTTCACCAAATGTCCTCACCGCACTCACCTTCAAATCCATCATCCCCAAGCTTGGATTAGTGAATATTCACCATCCAGCTTGAAGGGAGGCTATTAATGTTTCTGTTTCGTAGTTATTGCTCCTAAAAGCAACATTAAATGTTTTAGGGTTTTTAGTTTTAGGTTTTTATGTTTCTGTTATGGATTGTAACTAATCCATTTTTCTGATTCACTGGAACCCTATATAAATAGGGATTCCAGCACTTTGTTTAGAGAGAAGAAGACAACACATTCATATATTACAAAATACAAGAAACATTCTTTTACTTACCTCCAATTACAAGCTTTTCTTCTCTTCCTCTTTAATCTTCTCCTTCTTTTCCACCGGACAACCATTGGAACGAGCTTCGTTGTCACCTCCGGTTGTGAATCGCCTCAGAGAGCCTTCGTTCTTTCTTTTCTCTCGTGCACATCCATTCTCAGACTCATGTGTGTTCTGACCAAGGAAGCTTCTAGCAAAAGTGATGTTTTACGTTTCTGGCCAGAGAATATTGGGCCTCAGCTTTTCTTTAGTTTGGGCTTATTTTAATATAGAAAGAGAACATAAATTTACACTCAAACTATTTCGAATACAAAAAAGTTACTTTAAGTTATGCAACAAATTGTTTTATGTTTACAAAGAAAGTCTCAAAGAAAGGATATATAATCTATAAGTAATCCTTACGCTAGAAACTAACCTTACAAAGGTAGAGGGTTTACAAATACAACTTTTTCTAAGTCGTACACTAAACTATCTTTTAAATAAGCCCTAGAAGCTTATGAATCTCTCACTACAAAAATACTATATTATAGTAGGGGTTAAATTTCCGGGGTTTTGAAAACTTCAGGTACCTCTAGCGGTTTTCCTCCAAACCGTAGTTAAGTTTTCAATTATTTTTTAATAAATCTTCGAATCTTTCTTATTACCTCACTTTCTTCCTTCTTCTTCATTTTTCATTTTCTTATTCATTGTCCTCACAGTTTCTCTAACCTAGTTGTCCAGTTTCCATCTTGCATGTGTTCACAGTTCACCACCGTCTCCTCTCCACTGCAGTTCTCGACTTGCATTCCTTTTTCACGATTCCTCAGGGAGTGTGCGACACTATCCTTCGCTTCACCGGTAAGTTCTCTTTTTCTGGATTCCCTAATTGCTTCGCTTCTCGTTTGAACTCCATTTTCCATTTCGTTACAACTATTCTGAAAACCCTAGAAATTAGGGAACCTAATCCCTATTAGAATTTTGCGAAATTAGGGAACCTAATCCCTAGTAGAATTTTGCGAAATTAGTTTTTACAAATGTGGATAGAAAATAGGGTTGGATGCAAAGATTTTCTATATTAAAGCTCTCACTGTTTTGAAGTTTTATGAATCTCGTTCGTTTGTTCTACCTTTCTCTTGTTTATATGCACTTTACATTTTCCTATTAGGCTTCACTATGACCTGTTTTGTTAATTTGGCTATTTGGCATAAAGCATTTTTTATTTCGCTTTAATTAAATAGATTATGAAGTTATATGCACAAATGTTGTTTCTTTTCTGAGGGTTTTTTTTTTGTCTGATAGAGTATGTTCCTCCATTATGCAAAAGAAGGTACTTGTTTCTTTCACATTCTCCTAACATATTTTATAATCTTTTCTTTCAAGATAAAGAATTTGCATAAAGTATGTTTCTTCAGGATCATTGGTTGTTATTCGGAAGTGGAGTTTATTCATGTACTTTGGTTGTTGTGGTCTGTTTCCAATTTGCTCTCCTTCATGTAGAATACACACCATCGTCACCTATTTTATACAATTGTTTTAGTAGGCTTTAAAAAAGAACTTGTCTCAGTTGGATCATAGTTATGACAACTTTTCCTACTTAAAATCTTCAAAAAGTTTAACAAGATTGAAATAGAAGTTGACTGGAAAGATGAAAGGCTTGTAAAGAGATTAATAAAATTTTGGGAACCGCGTGTGAAAAAGTATATATATATATATATATATATATATATATAATATTTTGAGATGTAATGTAAGAGATATATCAAGTTAATTCTCTCTTAGGTCCATGATAAGATCATTTTTCTAAAGACTAAATATGCAAGTTTCAAATCACTTACAACCTCTAATGGTTATACAAAAAAATTTTAGCTACACAGTTGCCCCAATCCTGTACTTTTGTTAACAGCTACTTATTAAAGAAGTGCTAGGAGTTTATAAAGATTACTAATCTTTTACCTTTATGATAATCTAGAGATTTCAAGGACGCACTTACGATGTGCTTAATTCCTGAGGTTGATCTTGAGTTGGAAACCAAATGGTTTGTCTTTCCTTTTTCTCTTCAGCTTGGTGTCCATGACAATAGAGCTGCTGCAGCATCCAATTGGTCCGACAGAGGGGTTGCAGCAGCTAATGTCTTCACATTTGACTGAGTTCTTACTTTCATTGAAAGCTTAGCTGGTTTACTAGCTGTTTCAGAAGACCTTTAGCTTTTGTTGAAGAAAGAATATGATTAGATTATGACTGAGCTGCAATATTTTATTCATGATCTAATCATCAAATTGTTATATATACTTGACAAATTGTTCCTTCTCTTGAAACTTGTAATTGTATAGTAAAGTTGTTTCTTACCTTGGTTAAGAATTCAGAGGGAAAAAGAAGTTGATCAGTAATTTCGTTTGTTTACGGTTTTTTTATGATTGTTAGGACAATTAGGTATTAAGCTCTTTAGAGTGAAGCAGGTAAACTGTTGCTTAGGAGATCAGGAAAAGCTCCTGATGACATCTCAAGTGTTGTACTGATTGAGAAGGACAAGTACGCTTATTGAAGGTTCAAAAACATTTGTTAAAATTTCAAGATTAGGAGCTTTAGCATCTATCTATAATGTTCCATATTCCATTCGGTTGTAAAGAGCTGGTGATAAATAAATATTTTTCTTTTTGCCTCAACGATTTTCATCCAAATTAGATCACCATTTTTGTTAAATTAGTAAGCTTCAACTCATCAGTTTATGCTTGATATTGTATAACAAATATCCCATATTTGAGATCCCTTGCAGTTGTGAATGTCAAATGATCATGGCAATAATTTTATTTTTTTTTTTAAAAAATTGATTTTCCGGCGGTTTTGAAAAACCTCCGGTAATTACCGGTGATTTTGGAAAACCCCCGGTAATTACCGACGGTTTTGGTGAAAACCCCTGCTAGTACCAGCGGTTTTGAAAACCCCCGAAAATTGCAGCGGTTTTCAAAAAACCGCCGGTACTTGTGATGCTGTTTTTTTCAGTGGATTTCGCAACCGCGGGAAACGTATTTAGAAGGGGTTAAAACCCCTGGTAACGTGAAAAAAAACCCCTGGTAAAATTGGGTTTTTTTGTAGGGAAAGATGGGTGCACGGGTTTGGCTTTTAAATAAAATTGAGAATCTCACCCAGTTTTCGCAACTTCTGCATCGTAACGTTTACATTCTTTTTGGTATTTGTTCATCATAACTTTTTCTCATTGTTTATTGAAGGTTAAAATCCTATTTTGTCCTTTAATTCTTATTATAAATTCAATTAAGTTTCTAATTTTTATTTTATTTTATTTAATTCTTTAATTTTTTAAAATAATCCAATTAAGTTTTTTTTATTAGATTGATATTAGATTTTTGTTAGAATTTATACATAAACTTATTTTACTTAAAAAGTTTACATATTCACATCTTTTATTTTTTACATAAACTGATTTGTTATATAAATTTTAATAAAAATCTAACGTTAATATAAAAGAAAAAAAAAATCTAATTGGATCATTTTTTAAAATTAAAAGATTAAATTGAACTAAATATGAATTCTTTATAACAATTAGAGGATCAAAATAGAATTTTAGCCTCTATTGAACTATTGACTTGGTGTAGAGAAAGTTTTGACAGTAATAAAAAAAAAGTTGATCTTTTTATTTATTTATTTAAGCACAATGTTCCCAAGTGATCATAACTTGATTTTTAGATTTTTATTTTTTTTATTTATTTTTGGATTTTTAGATTTCTAGCTTTTTAAATTTTTTTACATTTTTAGATTTTTACATTTTTAGATTAATTATAAAAATGTTAAATAGTAAAGTAAAAAAAAATAACATAGGACGAGAACTCAACCATGTCACATGACAAGATAACCACGTCAGTAATTTAACAGCTTCATTACTTAGTTAATAAAAAATTTAACAACAATGAGTCAATTTAAAAATATAAATTTATTGAGTACTTTATAGATTATAAAAATTTATTTAAAACTCAATTAAAAGTTTTAAATTTACAAAAAACTTAAAACATAATTAAGCTTAATTCATATTATACAATGATTAATAAATATTGATCAAATATATTAACTACAATTAAACATAGGAAAGTATATATTAATTATGATAGGATATCAAAGACAGGACAAAATTAAAAATGAATAGAAGACTAGTTATTCCACCAAAAATAATGTTGAATTGAGCAATTAAATAGTCTTTTCCCTTTATACATAATGTAGTTTCGGGGAGTGGGAAACCTGACCCTTGTAGTTTTAATGAATAAGACATAATAAGAATGGTCGCAAAGTTGTTCAGTCTAAGTAAGAAATGTGACAATTCATCTAAATGAATATAAAATCTCATTAGAATCATTTAAGCCACTTCCAACAATTCAAAAGACTCATTGATTGTTTTATGATCATCAGCTTTACTATTTTGTCTGCTTTGGAGGAGCAAGAGCCACATGATTAGAAGTCGGAAGATTCAATAACAATGTTCAAATATACAATAAATGAATCATACATTAAAATTTTGTAATAGTCAATGACTATTCTAGTATTAGTTAAGAGTAGTCAAATGTGCACTAAATGAATCCTACATTAACATTTTGTAAGCTCAATATCATAGTGTATCTTAGATGGATGGAAATGTGTTGTTAATGATGATGGCTAATAGGGAAACAAAATGATGATCCCTTGAAGAGTTAAATGGTTACTAAAACAAAATTATCATGACATGATTTTACTAATTTGTTTCAAACATTTTCTTAGTTGCTAACAAATGTAACAATCTCCCTAGAGCTGTCAAAAACGGGTAACCCGGCTCGATCCGGTCCGACTCACCACGGGTTAGTCACTTAGTGAACCAATCCAACCCAACTCACTTATTAGCAAGCTGAAAAAATTCGAACTCAGCCGACCCACCACGGGTTGGTAGGTTAAACGGGTTGGTTCACTGACTCATTTAATTATAAGTTTTCTTTTTAAATAAAAAAATTACAATCTTTTTTAATTCAAATCTAAATAAACATTAACTAAAATGATGTTAAACTCCAAAGACAATTCAAAATAAATAAAAAAAGTATCATATAATACATGCTTAATCCAAAAACATATACAAAAGGCGAACAAATAAGTTTTTAATATTGATAATTTTTTGTATCATTTTTCCATTTATAATATTAGAGTCTTGAATAAATAAATTTATAATATTTTTCTCTATTAAAACATTTTCTTTATCACCATCTACAATATGATAAAAAAATGTTAACTAATAATATTGAAACACAAAAATGATAAATAATTAAATTAAATTAGGTGGGTTGGTGAGCCAACCCGACTCACGCCGCCAGTAGTAAGCCAGATTGAAAACTAACCCACATAAAAAAAATTATATTTTTTTCAGAGTTAACTACATATGAATATTTCTTGTATAATAATAATCATTTTGGATAGATATTCAGAGTTAATTTTAAAAACTAATTTAGTATTTACTAGAAGTCTCTTAATATTAAAGAAGTTTGTTTGTTTCATATGAAAANCGTATTTAGAAGGGGTTAAAACCCCTGGTAACGTGAAAAAAAACCCCTGGTAAAATTGGGTTTTTTTGTAGGGAAAGATGGGTGCACGGGTTTGGCTTTTAAATAAAATTGAGAATCTCACCCAGTTTTCGCAACTTCTGCATCGTAACGTTTACATTCTTTTTGGTATTTGTTCATCATAACTTTTTCTCATTGTTTATTGAAGGTTAAAATCCTATTTTGTCCTTTAATTCTTATTATAAATTCAATTAAGTTTCTAATTTTTATTTTATTTTATTTAATTCTTTAATTTTTTAAAATAATCCAATTAAGTTTTTTTTATTAGATTGATATTAGATTTTTGTTAGAATTTATACATAAACTTATTTTACTTAAAAAGTTTACATATTCACATCTTTTATTTTTTACATAAACTGATTTGTTATATAAATTTTAATAAAAATCTAACGTTAATATAAAAGAAAAAAAAAATCTAATTGGATCATTTTTTAAAATTAAAAGATTAAATTGAACTAAATATGAATTCTTTATAACAATTAGAGGATCAAAATAGAATTTTAGCCTCTATTGAACTATTGACTTGGTGTAGAGAAAGTTTTGACAGTAATAAAAAAAAAGTTGATCTTTTTATTTATTTATTTAAGCACAATGTTCCCAAGTGATCATAACTTGATTTTTAGATTTTTATTTTTTTTATTTATTTTTGGATTTTTAGATTTCTAGCTTTTTAAATTTTTTTACATTTTTAGATTTTTACATTTTTAGATTAATTATAAAAATGTTAAATAGTAAAGTAAAAAAAAATAACATAGGACGAGAACTCAACCATGTCACATGACAAGATAACCACGTCAGTAATTTAACAGCTTCATTACTTAGTTAATAAAAAATTTAACAACAATGAGTCAATTTAAAAATATAAATTTATTGAGTACTTTATAGATTATAAAAATTTATTTAAAACTCAATTAAAAGTTTTAAATTTACAAAAAACTTAAAACATAATTAAGCTTAATTCATATTATACAATGATTAATAAATATTGATCAAATATATTAACTACAATTAAACATAGGAAAGTATATATTAATTATGATAGGATATCAAAGACAGGACAAAATTAAAAATGAATAGAAGACTAGTTATTCCACCAAAAATAATGTTGAATTGAGCAATTAAATAGTCTTTTCCCTTTATACATAATGTAGTTTCGGGGAGTGGGAAACCTGACCCTTGTAGTTTTAATGAATAACACATAATAAGAATGGTCGCAAAGTTGTTCAGTCTAAGTAAGAAATGTGACAATTCATCTAAATGAATATAAAATCTCATTAGAATCATTTAAGCCACTTCCAACAATTCAAAAGACTCATTGATTGTTTTATGATCATCAGCTTTACTATTTTGTCTGCTTTGGAGGAGCAAGAGCCACATGATTAGAAGTCGGAAGATTCAATAACAATGTTCAAATTACAATAAATGAATCATACATTAAAATTTTGTAATAGTCAATGACTATTCTAGTATTAGTTAAGAATAGTCAAATGTGCAATAAATGAATCCTACATTAACATTTTGTAAGCTCAATATCATAGTGTATCTTAGATGGATGGAAATTTGTTGTTAATGATGATGGCTAATAGGGAAACAAAATGATGATCCCTTGAAGAGTTAAATGGTTACTAAAACAAAATTATCATTACATGATTTTACTAATTTGTTTCAAACATTTTCTTAGTTGCTAACAAATGTAACAATCTTCCTAGAGCTGTCAAAACGGGTAATCCGACTCGATCTGGTCCGACTCACCACGGGTTAGTCACTTAGTGAACTAACCCAACCTGACTCACTTATTAGCGAACTGAAAAAATTCGAACCCAACCCGACCCATCACGGGTTAGTGGGTTAAACGGGTTGGCTCACTAACTCATTTAATTATAAGTTTTTTTAAAATAAAAAAATTACAATCTTTTTTAATTCAAATCTAAATAAACATTACACTAAAATGATAAAAACAAAAAAATTACAATCTTTTTTAATTCAAATCTAAATAAACATTACACTAAAATGATATTAAACTCCAAAGACAATTCAAAATAAATAAAAAAAGTATCATATAATACATGCTTAATCCAAAAACATGTACAAAAGGCGAACAAATAAGTTTTTAATATTGATAATTTTTTGTATCACTTTTCCATTTATAATATTAGAGTCTTGAATAAATAAATTTATAATATTTTTCTCTCGAAACTCCGGTAGTAAGCCGGGTTGAAAACTAGCCCATATAAAAAAAAATTACATTTTTCTTGTATAATAATAATTATTTTGGATAGATATTCAGAGTTAATTTTAAAAACTAATTTAGTATTTACTAGAAGTCTCTTAATATTAAAGAAGTTTGTTTGTTTCATATGAAAAAAATCATTTAATTTTGTTTGGTTGAGTTTCTCACCCCCTTAAGATAATAAATGAAGTGATGTTTGGACAATTCCATATTTGTTCTTCAATTTATGATTTTTATTCTTATTTGTTTTCAATCTTTGATTTCATTTGAAGAGATTATTTATATAAGGAGAGATAATTGATTATGTTAGAAATTTTAAACATAATTGATTGTACTATACATTGATTAATCAATTTAATTATTTTATGTAATTAAATTTTAATTATAACGATTAAAATTCATTAAACATACATTCATCCCCATATTTAAAAATAGATAATATAGTTTTTTTAAAATATTCCTAAACTGTTTTTTAAATAGTATTCTAAATTGATATTTGATTTAAAACATGTATTACATGTAAATAATTCAAAAATTAATTGAAATGTTGGGTAATAAGACAAAAGAATTAGATGATGCTGTATAGATATTTGTTTATCTTTAATTATATTTTAAAATATAAAAAAATAATATAAACTACTAATATGCTGAAAATAACTACACACTTAATCACCAACACAAAACACTACAAAGTTTTACATTTTTTTAACAATGTAACAGATTACAAACTATACATCAAGTGTCTCTTCCCCGTTAAGAACTAATAATATAAATTGTGATAAAAAAAGTTATTTAAACCAAATTTACTTTTAGAAAAAGTAGGGAAATAAGGTGTAGGACGAAAACTGATTATAGATAAAAAACTGGAGGACAAGATATATATTTTTTTTATCCAGTGTAGATAGAATGCATCTGTGAAAAGAAGAAAAAAAATGTTAAAAACGTTTAATTAAAGATATTTATTCTACTGCTTAGGGATGACTAAATATCAACCGTGGACAATTGGTATTCGCAGTGTAGGTAGCTATTATTTTAATACCTGTTATAAACTAATCGAGTTCAGTATTATACTACTTGTATTTACAAGTATTTATTATTCACAAAAAATTAAAATAAAAATTTAATTTATATTTTATTAAGTTAAATTTAATTAAAATTAAAATTAATTTATATTTTATTAGGTTAAATTTAATTAAAGGTAAATTTTAATTTATATTATATTTTATATTTTTTTGTAATTTCATTAGATTTTATTTTAAAAAATTATAATTTCTTTTTAAATATTGGTGAATATATATGACTCTATGTTTTAAAATATCTGTGAATATTTTTTAAACCGGTATTTGAAGAGTAACTGGTGATTTTTTTATTGTTGTCTGATGTGATTGTTGTCATTCTAGTTTATGTAAATTTATTATAATATATCATAATATTATTTTTAAATTAATTACTTTCTCCTCGATTTCCCCATTATGAATATATAAGATTCAACCATAAAATAATTATATACGAAGAAAGTTGTGATTCCAAAATTGTTATGTTTAACAAATTAAATGCCTATTACCTTATAAAATATATTATTTGAATTAATTTATATTATATAACTTGTAGGTGCACTAGGGTCTAAAGTCATGACCTAGTATTTTCATGGATTGAATTATTAGTTTGGTTTTTGAAAACACTTATTGTGGCAATGTTAAAATCATCCTAGAGAGCGTTGAAAAGAAATAAACATGAAAAAGATAAGGTCTGAAAAGAAGTTGGAATCTACACACAAGAACCCTATCCTTTTTCACTTTATCCATATCACACCTCACTTATCTGCTTTGTGTTCAAGCTAAGTGTTGGTGTGTTGCACCTGTTCTGTTGTGGTGCAAAACCTGCTACTTTTTTCTACTCTGAGAGCTATGATCATGTGATGTTGCTCATTATCACACATCACCACCCTCCATTATACATGTTAACTCACCCTCTGCATCATGGCCTGTGGGAGAGCATGTCATGGGGCTCTTGTGATTACGACTGTTTAATGCAAAATGGCCGAGAATCCATTGTCATAATTCTGGTTTGCACTCTGTTAGAGGCAAGCAATTATACGGTCATCCAATAATGCCCCAAAGGCCCAAAGGATTATACCACACCACCATTGGAAGGATTATAGTCCCATAAAAACCTCTTGGTGTTAGAAGTGCCAGGTCAGGTTTTTCACTGCATCGAATAATTCAGTTTTGATTTGGAAGATTTGCTTTTTGATCTTTGTAGATTTCTTACCCCACCAAATCAGGAATACCCTTTGATTGTAAACAAAGTGATATGAATATTCCTGTAAAGCTTTTATATAAGATTTGTATGAATGCAAAGGGGAGGAAAAAATCTATCATCTCTGTCTATTCCATGATTCTGTTTCAGGGGTCCCTTAGCATTATTAAGTGAAAGTGAAATCTAACAATTTGGTGCTTTCAACACGCATATTTGAAGCTCTTAAGGAAAAGCCATGACCCTGTTGCACCTTTTGCCTTGTCGATTTTTATGTCCTTACTGTTGATTAGGGAAGCATCTGGCACGCGATGGTTGCCCTTCTGAGCAACGCAATCAACCCATTGCGTTTTTTTCAGTAAGCCATTCAGCCACAAAACTCATTTCCTTTTCCCTTATGTCGGGAAATTTACACGCTCTTACTAAGCTTGTCAAGAAATGGCGGCCAATAATTGTTGGGGTACCCCTTTGTCATAATATGATCATAAGAGCCCTAAAGAGATTTGTCCCAGATCATACAAACTCCAGAACAACAACATTACCTTTCTAAGTTACTGGGATATGAGTATACGGTCCAGTACAAGCCAGGATCTCATAATGTTGTTGCAGTGGTCTTTCTAGACTTCCCGATGCTTCCCCTGCTGTGTGTTATGCCATCTCCATGCCTAATTTCATTTTTATGGATCAGTTGTGCCAATCGGTACATGCTAGTTCTGCTTACATCAAATTACTTGACAGCATACAAACGGACCCTGCTGCTCATCCAGATTATAAGTTGCATAATGGTTGTGATTGATTCAAAAACATCGTGTATGGTTGCTCCAGATATACATTTCCGGCCTCAAAGGCTTCTTGATGAAACAATAGTACTCCAATTGGTGGCCACATGGGCATAACTAAAACGGTGACTCGACTATTAGCAAATTTCTATTGGGAAGGACTCCGTAAAGACGTTAAAATCTTCATTCAACAATGCTCTATCTACCAACAAGTGAAATCTGGAACACACAAACCAGCTGGCCTTCGCAGCCTTTGCCAGCAACCGACAACTGTGTGGAAGATTATCCTTGACTTACTGGTCTCCCCTATGCTCAGGCTTCACAGTTCTCTTGTGGTTGTTGTAGACCGTTTTTCTAAGGGCGGTCACCTTAGGACCTTTGGCCACCTCCCTATTCTGCTTTTCAGTGGCTCATTTGTTCCTGGATAGTATCGCCATATCACGGTTTACACCGCAGCCTTGTATCCGATCGACGACCCCATCTTTAGTCAGTAAATTTTGGGCGGCGAAATTATGAGTTATGGGTATCCGATGAACATGAGCACATCCTATCATCCAGAAAATGGACGGCAAACAGAGGTTTTTAACCGGGTCTTGGAAGCAATTAACCTCTGTTGCCTTCGTCTTCCAATCCCTTCAGTGTCTCTAAGTATTAGCTTTGGGGAATGGTCTATAACACTTATACCCACTCTTCCACGGGGGTATTCTCCTTCATATTATTTATGGCAAACCAGCGCCATACAGTCCCCATACTACTGGGTTATCCTCTGTGAAGCGTTGATACTATTGGCATCGCGCCAAACCCTCTTCGACAATGGCAGCGACAAATAATTCAAGCCCAAGCCATTATGAAGCATTATGCAGGATTCTCAAACGACGTGATATATATTATGCAGTAGGTGATTTTGTTATGTCGCCTAGACCATATCGGCAACAGTTCTTCTGGGTTCTAATTATTCACCAAACTTCACAAGGTTATGGTCTTACAAAATCTTGGCCCGAATAGGTAAGGTTGCTTATCAATTGGATTTACCACCTGAGTCTAAAATCCATCCAGTCTTCCATTGTTCCTTGTTGAAACGTCATCATGGTCTTGTCCCGGACCCCACTCCACTTCCTTTGGAGGCCTTCAACCAACAACCCGTAATTAGGCCTTTGGCGATTTTAGATAATCGAACGGATGATTCAACTGACCCTCCAACCAAAATGGTCCTTGTTCAATGGTTTGGTCTTTCACCTGATGATACTAGTTGGGAAGAGTGGGGCCCAAACTCAGTCTGCGACAACTCAAGTTCTGATATCCACCCGAGGGACAAGGTGATTTTTCCAGAGGTGGACATTGTTAGCAAGCAAACTATAAGTCATCCAAATAATGCAAGGCCCAAAAGGATTACTACCACCAGCCCATTTGAAGGATTATGTTCCATAAAAAAACCTCTTGGTTTCTAGAAGTGCCAGGTCATGTTTTTTTCACTGCATCAGAATAATTCAGTTATAAATTTTGGAAGATTGCTTGTGCTCTTTGTAGATTTCCTTAACCACCAAAATCGGATGACCCTGTGATTGTAACCAACTGTCTGAGAAATTCCTTGTAATAGCTTTATATAGATTTCGTATGAATGAAAAGGGGAGGAAAAATTATATCATCTCTATCTCTTCCATTATTCTGTTTCAGGGGCTTCCTTAGCCATTAATTAAGGAAGTGAAATCTAACACACTCCCTCCTTCACTATAATCACAACACATAAAGATGCTGCTAAGTCCAAACTCAGGGAAGAGAAAGAAAATTGTTCATCGATCATGGTTTTCATGCTCCACACAAGAGGGATGAATCTAGAAAGACTATAACATTAGTCAAATCTAGGGTAAGAAATCACCAATGGATGTTTACAAACAACGATTTCAATCTCCCTTGTAAGAACTGTAATTACATGTATTGTTTTAGAGTATAGGTTCTCTGTTGGTTTTTTTATCCTGTTATATGTTGAGCCTTTAAAATCCAATAATGTATATTGATTTTGTATTTTTTAAATATATTAATTTTTTTTACTATACTGTCATTAATATATTTTGAAAGCTCACCGGAAGAACAACATAACAAATTCAACGAGAATCCAAATTCATTGTTCTACTATATCTCTTTTATTAGGGTGTGAAATGTGCATGCTACATTGTGATTTATTGCAACAAGAGCAAAAGGGTGGTTTACTTTTACCATATGAAAGGTTTTTAAAGCTTAAATTAAATTAACTCGAAGTAGCCAAAAGGGTTTTTGGGGAAGTGGACATATGAATGAGGTTGAGAACCATGGGTGGTGGCACAGGAAATGGTGGCCAACTGTACTTGGATGTTCTCTATCTCGCCTTTACCAACATCATCAGTAATGTAAAATACCCAACCGAATGGTCCTTGGAAACTTCTCGGTGAAACTATCATGGACTCCAATATATATCTATTATTATGTTTTATTTTTTTATAGGGACACTAATGAGTTGGCGGATAAGAATACTTATATTTCAATCGGGGAGAGGCGTACTATTTACCACGTAAAAAAAAGTACTTTCTGGATTATTCATATTATTTTTTTAATATGTTAAAAGAAGAAGATGACAATAAATGAAAATATTAGATCTAATATTGTTTCAAATCTATTAATATAATATTGTAATGTAATCGAGATATTGTTAGTTTTGGAATTTGGTGTTAACAAGCAAACTTCAACGCTAAATAGTTGTTAGTTGTGGATTTGAGTCGCACGTTTATACGACGTTAATTAAAATCATAGTGTCAATTCATTAGTTTTCCTTTTGAAAATTGACTCTAATTAGCATCGGCTTAACTAATGTTAAATTATCACTAATTTTTAAATTAATTTTTTAATTAAGCAGTTTAACACGCTAAGAATTTTTATGTTTAGTAAATTTGGCTAATGTTAGGGATAGTAACTCAAAAGACCGTTTATAGTATCTTTGCATGTGGAAATATTTCTAAACAAAAAAAATAATTATAATGGACTACGGAAATAAGTGTTGTTAATAAAGAAGTTAAATACGAAAGAAGGAGATGGAATATGACTTCTAAAGGAGATGAGAAAGAAAATGTAGATGCAGAAGATGGTAGATGAAAAAGATGAGTATGGACGAACGAGGAGAAAAAAGTTGGTGATGTTGTAAGAAAGATATGGAGTGTGAAGAGAGATTATGAATGTGAATGAAAAATATGAATATCATAAGATTTATATACGAAGTGAAAAAAAAATATAACTAGAAGATTTATCATCATTAAATCTAAACCTTTAGATTAAAAATAATTTATATATAAACACACATGTATTCAAAATATATAACTTACCTTCTTCTGATTTAATTAAATACACATATTACAAATAAATAAGGTTATTGTCTATTGATTCTATGCTAACCTTATTTATTTTAATTATTTTTTATAGTCAGCATCAGTTAAATGAAGTTAACTTAAATATATAAAATATTAAAAATAAATAAAATTATCCTCACTAAATTATTATTAACCTTATTTATTTTAATTCTTTTCATATTTAATATATTTTTGACCAACATTAATTTAAATAAATAAAATATCAAAATTAAATAAGGTTTGTTTATGTTAAATTGACAATAACTTTATTTACTTTTAATATTTAGTTTAGTTGTTATATAATTAACACTAACTTAAATAAATATAAATGTTAAAAATAAATAAGTGTTTTTCATGTCGTTGATAATTTCATTTATTTTAATTATTTTTGGTTAAATCAATATTAACTTAAATATTTAGTTAATAAAAAAATTTAAAAATATTTTTACGTTTTTTTTTATAGAAAAGCAAACTATAAACTTTGAGGATAAAGTGGTAGACAAATTTCATAAACAAATAGATACTCGATTGCTAACCACTAGACTTTCATTTACACCCTAATCATTGTTTACAAAAAAACATTAAAAATTATGTTGAGTGTGATAAGAAGGGGTTATGTTGCTTATAGTCATTGAAGTGATTATTGTTTTAATGAGTTTAAGATGTCTTAATTACCAATTGTGAAATTGCTGCTATTAATGGATGTGTGAAAATAATTAATCTTCTCAACCACACAAAAAAATGTCAACGCACAAAGTCAATTCTTTTGTCTTTATATATATGTGGTCACTGATGGAAGATTGCGTATGAAATAGGGGGCAAGATTAGACCATGCCATAGACTAAGCTAATTATGCATAAGATTTTTCACATATTTTAAAATATTACAACAAATTGTTGGAATGAAAAACTATCCATCAATGGTAAATAACATTGTTAAAGTTAATAAAGTCAAGAAATACCATATTGTCAAGAAATAATAGATAAGGTCAATAAGTATTAGTTTTGTTAATAAACACCAATTATCAAGAATATTAAATAAGATTTAGAAATATCAAACAAAGAAATATTAGTATTGTTCATAAGTATTAGGCAAAATTGAAAATTGATAATAAACATATAAAATTAATCATCATGATTAATCAAGATTGAAAGCAACATGAACATGTTCTAAAAGGTCTATTTAGGTGAAAGTCTATTAAAAATAATATAAATAAGTAATTATCCTAAGGTATAAAAGATGAATATTATTATTTATCCTATAATTTTATTATTGTTTGTACACACGACTTGAACGTTTAAATATCTTTGTATGTACTCTTATGTTTTTAATATTGAAATTCAGAGATCGGATTATTTAAGATAGAGAAACAACTGAGTCGAAAACTTTCAAATATCACAATTAAAAAAAAAAATGTGGTTTTATAAAAAATATTTCAAGTCTTTTGAGAACATTAATTATTGAGCATTATGTTCATTGAAAAAGAATTACAAAGAATATTTCACATCAAAATGAGTGGTAGAGTGTATAAAATAGATTAGAAAATGCAAGCTAATGAGTAATTGAAGGCCAAAGCATGGGAAGTGGGAAGTGCAAAATGAACCAATTCTTGAGTCTTTCAATTGACAGAAACAAATTGGTACATGACAAGGGACAGCAGAACCACCATGTTTTGCATTATCCAGTTAGAAAAAGGTTGGAACGTAACAATAACAGGAAATTCTGAGGATAACAATAACATGACGAGACCTTTTGGCATCATCTTCTCCAAACATGTAGCATAAGACATCCCAAAATCAGAACACAGAATAATATGAGAAAAAAACAGAGGATTGGAATGACAAAGGGAAGAGAGCGGATGTGGTGACAACAACGCTACCCATGCGACGTACGACTGCTCCGATTAGGGAGCGCTGAAGAAACAATGCACATTTTCAGTTTTTTAAAACTTAATTCATTTTGTCCAATAATCAATTGCCACGTGCATAATGATAATTACACAACAAAATTTTAACATAGTTTTGGAGGACTAAATTCACTCGTTTATGAAATTAGGAAATTAAATTCAGAAGACTAATTTTAATTTTGGACAAAAGATTACGAATCAAAAACATATTTAATCATTTTTGTAATTTTTTCTAAACTTAACGTTTGAATAAATAAACAAGTTTTCCTTATTATTTTGAACACAAACTTTTATACAATTCTTCTTACAATATGTCAATAGTGTAATTTAGTTAAACAAATGTTAGATTTCATGTCCTTCATTGTAAAATGGTTAGATTTAGTTAAAACTTTCATACCATAATGTTAGATTACAAAGTTTGAAGAGGATATTATGCTCAAATCACTTTTGCAAAAGTACAAAGTTTGAATAAGCTATTATGCAAAAAAAAAAAAAAAAAAAACTTGTGAATACAAAGATGGAAGTTCGTGTGGAAATAATAATTGGGAATTGAATACAAAGCCAAAAAAAAAGTAAAAAAGAAAAACTAAGAAAACTCTTCTTTTAGTTCTTTTCTAGAGTATGGATATTTTCATTTAAAATTCAAGTATAAGAGTGGAAGGTCTACGGAAACAAAAGGAAGGTAAATTCAAATTATCCATGTGTGTTTCTCCACCAAAATTTTTGCAAATTATAGATCTCGGTCATATGTCTTGAGCTAGTTTGCTTTTCACATTTAAACATATGTTAAATGTGTTTCATGCTTTTCATGCTTGTTCCATGTGCTTCATGTGTATTTTCTTTTGTGTATAGTCAACCATGTGTAGCTTTGTAAGCTTCTGAAAGCTTCTTAAATCCATTTTATTTAATATCCACACTCCTTGGTCTTATTGGTGGGTAGAGGTGTTAAGGTGAGTCAACCGAGCTCACATGCTCGTCATGAATTGAACTAAAAAAAGAGTCAGTTCGCTCCGACTCATTTTAATGAGTTAGGAATTTGTAACTAAATTCGACTGACCATGGA
The DNA here is from genome assembly GCF_018835915.1 of Vigna umbellata. Next base: position 46,325 of record NW_025906751.1, read on the forward strand.
TTAGTGGGTTAATTAGGTTGACTCACTTAAGGATATTTTGTTTTTCAAATTTATTTTATATATTTACCATTATACAATCAAAAGGAATTGACCAAACTCCTTTTTTATAGTAGGGAATCAGTACTTACCTATTTCATCCAATACTATTATAAAGATAATAGTTAAAAATTAAAGTATTAACCTATATAATTTAGCAAATAAATAAGTTAAACATCCAAAGTATTCATATATTATTGAACAATATTATAGTCTTTAGAAAATTAAATTGTCAATCTGCGTAATTAGAAGTAGTAAATAATTTCAATGAAAAACTTATGAAAAAATGGTAAAAAAATAATAAAGGATTTACGCATCTTTATATTACAAAGCCTATATGATAACATTATTTTTTACCTTTTATTAGTGTTAAGTTTTATGAATAAAATCAACTTCTTCATAGCTTTTAGGTTCTTTAATCTTCAAGTTTATCATGTTTTTGCATTGTTTTGTATTTTAGTTGTTTGATGCTTGTTTACCTCTAATTCCTATTTTGAGTGTGTGAAATACGTTAGTAGAAATCAATTTTGGTGGAGAAAAATAAGGTGAAACTCAACGAAGCATGATTGGATAAGAAATAATATTTTTTAGACAAATACTCATGCCAAAGACACTATAATCACACTCAACGCTGCAAACATGAAGAAAGGGCTCACCTGTAGCGTTATATTGCCGGGACTGCCCCCGAACAACAAAAAAACAACCATTGGGCATTAGGTTGAGTCGTTGGGCGAGCTGACTTCTCACTGGCAGAAAATGACAACCTAGACTTGTAGTATTCGAGTCGTCGGGGCGAAAATATAACTCACCCAACAAGTTAGAAGTCAAAGAGCATCGATTTTTAGGCCTCGTTGGGTGAGAATAAAGTCGTTGACAAATTTATGGGCCTTGATAAACAAAAGAAGGTATTTAATCATGTTTTCATGAGGGTTTTGGGCATTTCACACTTTTACATAAATAGAATCACTTAGGGGGTTTGGAAGAGACTTTTGGAGGTTGTTTGGAGTGATAGGAAACTCTCCCTCTCCTCTTGGGTTTCCTATTTCATCCATGGTGGTTTTTCCCCTTTTGGGTTGGAATAAGAAAATGGGCTACAGATTTGAGATGGAAATGCGAAAGAAATGCATGATTGAAGCTTGGAGTAGCTTCTAGGTGCCTCAGGAAAATACCTTCATGTTTTTTATGGTCTCAATTTCTTTTGTATCTCTTCAATTTGTAAATCTTAGGTTCTCTACCAATGGAAGCTATTTCTATTTGTTGAAATTAAATGTAAAACATTAAATTCTTTTATAAAATTGTGTTGTTAATATATATATATATATATGTATGTCAACACCTAATTTCGTCCGGATGAATAAATAAATAATAATGGAATTTATTTATTTTATTTTTTCTTTATTCTGAATTTATTTTATCTTATTTTGTTATTGTATTTTATTCTATTATATTGTGTTCTATTTTATTTCTTGGTTATTCTAATTTTTCATTTAGAGTTATTTTATTTTAGGCTGTTTTATTTTATTCTATTTTTATCTTTATGTTCTTTTATTTTAATTCATTTGTCAAAATGTTAAAAAAAATGGAAAGAAACAAAACATAAAGGTAGAACATGATCCTGGCAAAAGTCAAAACTGATTCACTATCAGTTTTCCTTTTCCTTTTCCTTCACGTTATCTCCCATATTAGGATGGGAATCTTTTGGTAAGCCATGCACAACCCAGCACTACCTTGGCCTGATTACTAGACATGGAAATGTCTTACCTGACCATGGAGAGCAGAAAAAGGAAATAGAGTGGTTGAATGGCAGGGTGGCAGTGACCCAACCTGGTGCAAAGGAAAAGAGAACAGAGAGGACTCAGGGGGAGAGCGATTTTTTTGAACACGATCATCATTAACTAGGGGATTCTCACACGACTGAAAAAGAAAAAATTCTCGAGGAAGAAAAAAAGAGGTCGAGACACATCCTTCACAAAAAAAAAAGAAAAAAAAGGAGAAAAAAAAGGGCAACGTTCAACTCTCCCGGTCTGCTTCTTTTTCCACGCTACCTCCCATTCTTGTGCAAATTTTCTGCCGCGCCATGCATGCGTCTACACTGCCTTTAGCTGGCTTACCTTAAAAGGAAATACAGCAGAGCAGAGTAGGGGTGGTTGCAGGAAGCAACCATTGAACATGCCACGCTTTTGACTTTGGTTTAATCTGACCCATGAATATGGCTAAGGGGGGAGCCATTTGGAGGGGGAGGATGAGAATTCATCTGGGGACTTCATCCTATCAGTCTCACCTCTGGATACCATAGCGGAACTCCACACTCTGGAGGCCCCCCTCACTTCCAACACCATTATCATTCACTCTCACACGGCTCCGAGAATTCAATTCACCCCACGACCCTTCATCATTCATCAGCTAATTACACCCATGACGAAGAAGGAGCGCAGGCTATGTTCAAAAAGGAGGATAAATAAGAAGCATTGATCGACGACTGCAAGCCATAAGCAAAGCGCGAATTTGGTCCATAGAGGTAAGTCTTACTACTCCAGTTAGTAAGTGTTTCAGTTTAAGAGTTAGCATTTATGTGTCTGCTTGCTAGTCCCATTTGGTCTTGCACATGTGAATTAGTATTTTCTTCCATGCCACTGTCATCCTCCCTGGTCATCACCGATCTCAATATCTCTACTCTTGAAATCCATTCCATTCATTCACCTCTAATTCACGGCCAACGGCCATCATCAGTCTTCCTCCCTTCATGACACTGGTCCCTCTGCTCATCATCCCCATCTTCAGCCGACCATCCATTTTCATCTCCAAACACCCATCATCATTTTGCCTCCACCGTGATCCAATCACGCCTCATCTTCTTCTCCCATTTTT